>JBBPCX010032345.1:0-16013 GCA_037974365.1 Hydrocynus forskahlii | reverse complement strand
TACATGAAGATCATCAACAGCAGAGGCATGTAGAAGGAGATGATGGAGGAAAGGATTGTGTAGGTCTTGTTGAAGATTAAATCACAGCACTGCGGATCCTTGTGGCACTTTTCGGTGTCCGGTGTACTTCTCCAGTTGAGACCACTCAGGATGGGAAAAAAGGAGATGAGGGCTGACATCGTCCACACGGCACAGACAATGAACCGTGCTCTCCGTTTATTCATGAGGATCTTGTACCTGTAAAGTATATATATATATATATATATTTCTCTAACATGGTTTGGATGTATAAATGTCATTTGGGCACTGACCCATTGTATGCAATACACACCCAGTCATATGACATGTTGTTGATAGTCTAAATGTGAATAAGGACTCTTTCTCTACAGATAAATTTCAGTGTAATAGATTATTTAGCTGAACTTGCCACAGTTGAAAAGATAAAATATAAAATGGGACCCATTCAAAAGTTATGGCACAAGATTTTATCAAAAACAAATGAGAGTGATGGTTTGTGGAAATATGCCAGTGTGTTCTCTGAAGAGGGTAACCAACTTATTTCCATTTTTCCATTTTTATTTAAACAAAAACAGAATTGTAATGAGTGAGGGCTGAGACAGGCAGGAAGTAATTGTGAGACCCAAGAATGTTTAATACAAAAAACAAAAACACAAACTCAAACATAAATGAGCAGTCCAAGGTTAACCAGAATCACCAGAAAATATCAGCAGGTATAACAAAGACACGAGCACAGTAAACAGTAAAGGATTACAAACAAGATTAATAAAACACGAACAAAACAGAACACCAAGAGTTTTAAACAGTCAGGATTCACAAGAAAGTCACAAAGAATCCACAAACGCAGACTGAAATGCAGGGGGTTTATGTATACTGATTAGAAAGTGGGAAACATCCGGGTAGGCAAGGACAGTAAAGACAAGAAAACAGGAGGAAGACAGAAAATTACAGAAACCCAAGAAACTGAAAAAGATTGGAGGAACGTCACCAGAATGTGTTGCCCAGGACTGGAAGTATCTGTTTTTGTAAATAAATAAAAGAGTGTACTGGCAATCTTGGTCTTAGGACCCCTGAACGTACCGCAGTGGTCTGGTGATGCCCATGTATCGGACCCCAGCTATGGCACAGAGCATCTGCGTGCTGGCGGTCACACACATGACGTCCACTGAGGTCCAGATGTCACAGCCCTTGTTGCCGAGCGGCCAGTATCCCAACAGCAACATGGCGGAGCTCACAGGCTGGAGCACGCAGCTCGGCAACAAGGGGGTCAGCACAGGCCAGAGAGGTCAGCACAGGCCAGAGACATGATTAGGACGCTGGTGGTGTTCTGGAGCTGGGGGGTCCGCGCCACGGCCAGAATCACCAGGAGATTTCCAGACACAGTCACAATAACAATCAGAACCAAGATCGCAAACAGGAAACTCCAGTACGGTTCCGGGATGCTGGTGCTGAGATGTTGGAAACGTTCATTTTCTGCAAAAGTCATGGTTGTAAAGAAAGGATAAAATGATCAGTTTTACGCCAACAAGCTACTCAGATGACACGGACCTCATTAGGGAATTCACAACAGTCAACAGTCAACAGTAACAGTCAACCTCTGCATAAAATTCAACTTTGGTAATTATAATTTTTACAGCGACTTTAGCACCTGAGGGTTGGCCAGAGAACCGAGGCCTATCTGCTCAGTGGCAGCAAAAATCTCATTTTGTGTTAATGGCACATTAACAGTTAACTACAGAGAGAGGCATCACACACAGACAACACAGGAGAGGCTAATCAGACCTACTATAATATAATATCTTGGGTTAATAGTACTCCTCATTTTATTGCACTGGACTAATAGAACCTGGTGTTATTTGTATAGCTCATATTATAGCACAGGATTAATATAATCTGTGATAATTTTGTCAGATAATTTAAGAAAGGGATTAATTTAATGTAAAATGATATATTCATCTTATTTCACTGCACAGAATTAATATAATCTAGGGTTATTCCCTCTACTCAATTTTAGCAGGGGATTAATATAATCTGGGATGATTTCTAACATCACTGATTATGAGCCTGAATGCATCACAAGATTTATCTTGTTAACTTCCAGGAACAGACTGGATGACGTCTATGAACAGAGTGGTGACAACTGGAGAGACAGTGGACAGCTCGGAAAGAAGGCACATGGAGCAGCAAGGGCCAGCAACCCATGCTGCAACCTGCTAACCACTATGGAATGCCAAAAAGGAACACAACCCCAGGGGAGCCCAAAAGGAAGGGAGAATGAGATCCTCATGTGTAATGACATTTACAACTGATCAAAGGACAGCTAGCTTGGAATGTATCTGCAGCAAGAGTTGCAAGAATCTGCATGGCTTGAAGATACACCAAGCGAAGATAAGATGCTAAAGTAGGGAGCAGGTGATGGCAGAGGACATGGGGGATTTTCTGGCAAGACAGAAATTTCTGGCAAGACACTACACATCAAGACGTAAGAGGTATCAGGCCTGGAAGACCCCCATCGTGCCTGAAACCTCTGTGCTCCCTCAGCACTCAGCCCAGATAAATCATCAGAACAGTGCATGGTCAATTAGTCTCCAGATAGCAAGAAGGAGGTATGGCGGCAGTTTGATAAAGATATCACTACAATTTTGGAAGCAGTAGCCCAAGGGGATGCAGACCAGAGGCTGAAAGGCATAACTACCATCATTGTCAGCCTCTGAGTAGAGAGGTTTGGACTGGAGAAAAAACAACATTGTGGGACCCTTTACATGAAGAACCAAAAGGCTGCAATGATCAGCCAGCTCCATCAGGAACTGAGGTCCTTGAAACACCAGTTCAAATGGACTGCTGAGAAGGAGGAGAGAGGCCCCCTGCCAGAGCTACGCAGCCTCCTAAAGAAGAAACTCCCTGAAGGGCAGAGAGCCACAGGCGCCGTGTGAGAGAGAGGGCAAGAAAGCAGGCGGCCTTCATGGCAAACCCCTTCGTGTTCACCAGGGAGCCTAACAGAGTACCTCTGGTTGAACCTGTGCCTCGATACAGGTGTGCAGAATCTGTGAAGCACAAGAAGGCAGATGAGATCTTGCAGTGCTGTGGCCGGACCTAACTTATGCTTATGGCTGAGGAAAGGGAAAGTTGCAGATAAATCATCAGAACAGTTTTGGTTTTAGGTTCCATCTGTTTCAGAGAAACCTGTGAAAAGCCTGATTAAGGTATTCAACAGCTCACTGAAGGACACTGGAGCCATCAGAACAGAAGTCGGGCATCCCAAGCAAGCCTAGATCTACCAATATGCAATTCTTCTGCGAATCCTGTGGTCTTTTTAGTGTACGATGTCCAGGCTTGTATAATGTGCTGAATCAGATTATACAGTTCTCCCGGTTCTCACAGTCTGGTTGAAACCAGATGACGTTCATGTGTTCTTCACCCATGAAGCTGCAGTCGGTCTGACCCACATACATTCGGATCAACTGGAACTCATCAGAACTCACAGGAACTCATCACACACTTCAAACCACACTGAACATGCATAATGGAGCATGAAGAGAACAAATCAGTCCCGCTCTCTCTCCTCTTCTCTCTCTCCCTCCCTTTCCCTCTCTCAAATTCTCTTGCTCTCTCTTTCTCTCCCTCTCTCTCCTTCTCTCTTTCTCTCTTCTTCTCTCCCTGTCTCCTCTCTCTCTTTGTTATGCTGATATGATTTGCAATGAAAAACAGTGTGTTAAACATCACTGCCATCCTCTAAAAAGACAAACAGCAACTGCTTATTCAAAATGTTGCTGCTAGAGTATTAACAGAAACCAGAAGACCATCACTGATTAACTGAAAAACAATCACTTTCAGTTAATCATTATCTCTGCATGTGTATCTATGCTTGTAATACTTCAACAAAAAAATACAGCTATCTCTGTAATATGTGCATTAATTATTTAACTTATTGTTTAACTTATTGTTTGTATAATGAAATATTGATGAATTTAAACCTTACTTTTATTTTTTGATTACTTCAGACATTTGATTACTTCTGTAAATACCCCTCTATTTATCATACTGCACATTGCACACTGTCCTGCTCCTGCTATATTTGCATAATCATATTTATTGCTGTCTGCCTCTGTTCTGCATTTCTGCACATGTATCTCTCTGTTCTGCATTTCTCTCTGCAGCTATCTGTCAAAAAATGCCACCTCCATAGCCAAGAGACTGACGAGAGCGAGCCTCCCTGCACCAATCTTCCACATTCTATAGGAATACCATCAAAGGTTTGCTCTCCAACTGCAGCACTGTCTGGTATGAAAACTGTACTGTTTTTAACTGTAACACAATGCAATGAAGAGTAAGTGGAGCTGAGAGCGTTATTGGTGTGCCTCTCACCTTCCCTGAAAGATATTTACCAAACCCAATGCTACAACAGAGCCAGAAACATTGTGAGGGACTGTTCCTTTTCGTGACACAGACATTTCTCTCTTCTACTGTCTTGAAAATTGTATTGACGCTTCCACTCTGGTTTTGCATAACTGTGCAACACTTTCGTACCACAGACCATCAGAGCTCTGAATGCCCATAAATGTCTAGTCCCTGGTCAACCAAGCACATTCCAGTGAACTACATCACTTTCAAGTGTATGTACTTCTCATATACTCTGGACCTTAAAAACCACCTGCACTTAACTTTACCTCTGTTTACTGCCATAACTCTAATCTTTATGTCCTGTCTCTTGATAAGCAATAGCTTACACTTACCCAATGTGGTCCTATGCTGAATATATGGTGCAATCTTGTTCATTCAGGAATGTTTACATACACTTCCGACTTGTATGTTGCACTCCTGTTTTGTTTTCTTACTGTATTGTCTCAGATTTAAAGCCCATTCACACTACTTTCACATTGCTATATTGTTATACTGTCTATTTATTATATAGTTTCAGTTATCCATTCCATTCACACTACTGTTATCTTGCTATGCTGTCTGTTGATGGTATTATTTCAGTTATACTCCCCATTCACGCAACTGTCAATTGATATACAATTTATTGTTCTGTTTCAGTTACACATCCTATTCACACTACTGTCACCTTGCTATACTGTCTATTTATTGGATTTTTTCAGTTATACATCCCATTCACACTACTGTCACATTGCTATGTTGTCTGTTTATTGCATTGTTTCTTTCATCCCCTGCACTTTGTTCAATGCTACTAACTGTCGTCTTTGCAATAATCATACTTATGGTGCAAAACTATAAGATTTTTTGCTATATAAATAAAAGTTATTATTATTATTATTATTATTATTATTAATAATAATAATAATAATAATAATAATAATAATAAACTAATCATTTTTGAAAGGTTTGCATATTGTACAAACTATACTTTTACAAACACCACCATTACAAGCTTGGTGTCAGGGCTGCTGGGCGAAGGAGAAACACACGCCACTGTTCTGACTATTTATGCTGCCTTGTCGAAAAAGGCTATCGTAGCGCGAAGCAACAGTAGAGTACATCAGTTCTAACTGACAAGGATATTATATGTTTGCATAAGATTAATTCCATAATTTCACATATAAAAATCATTAGACTAATGCATTGTCTTTATAGGCACTTTTCAAGACACTCAAGGACGCTTTACAAGTACAGTAAAACAATTAACAAACATAATAACAATATGCAAAGTAATTAAGACAATAAAGTATAACAATAACTACATAAGATGGTACATTCATTAAAACTGGGGTCAAATAGAACATGCAAGTTTAAAAAGGTGTGTTTTAAGACATGATTTAAAGATATAAAGCGGTTTGCTGTTGCAGGTATCATGAGGAAGAGAGTTCCACAGGCGAAGAACAACTTGGTTAAAGGCTCTAAACCCCATGGTAGTCAAGCGGGCAGAAGGTATAGTGAAACTGATAGAGGCAGATGATCTAAGAGAACAGTTAGAAGATCTGTAGAAGAACTGTAGATGATCACAGAGATATGAAGGTGCCAGATTATGGAGTGTTTTAAAAGTAAGCAGTAAAATCTTAAAATCTAAACGACACTTCATAGGAAGCTAGTGGAGCTGCTGGAGGACAGGGGTAATATGTTTAATGGAGGCCATTCTGGTAATTATACGAGCTGCTAGGTTTCGAAAACCGTTGTTTACTAAAGGGTGCCTTATTTAGGGCTTCTGTGTGTTTCGGTTGTCAGTGGAGGCTCCAAACTTCACAGGAAGCTTCATTTCATGATGATCTGTTGTGGACAACCAGAGATCTCAAACTTTTAAAATTCATGAAATGTACAATTTTTAGACTTTTAAAATGGCTTTTAAAAATGCCATCATTCAAAATAACTAAATTTGAACTATATCTACTAAATCCTCCCTAACATGCGCCCCATCCCCCCTTTTCAGCATACACAGGTCAGTTATGTTTGTTGTAGTTTATTATAAGTAATCAGCGTGTGAAAGCTTGTTTTAGTGCTGTTAGTTAGCCAAGCTGCTAGCATGCTCTGTTAGCCAACTTGAGGATGCATTTGAACTTTTCTGGGTGAAAATGTGTCTGAATGACAGTAAAGTGTGGTAGGGCGACAGGCTTGCCTTTCAGTGTGCACAGGTCAGTTAGGAGGGGCAGCATGTGGCCTGGTGGTTAAGAAGTCTGTTATCAGACAATCATGGGTTTGAATCCCCAGGCACTGAATTGATGGCTGCCCGTTGCTTCAGAGAATAATTTTGTGCTGTTCACAAATGGACACTTTACACACTTTTATGAAACGAGAGATGTGTCTCTGTTGTTATTTATTAAAAATAATCAGCGAATTAACACTTGGTTTAGAGCTGTTAGTTAGCCAAGAAGCCTATGTATAGCCCTCAGTGCCTCTAATGTATGAATGAAAAACTGTTGTAACTGTTGTTTAGTTTATTAATAAGAAAATATTCTGTTTGCATTAGTTAGAGCAGTTTGAAATGGGATTTCTGTTCTACCACCCCACCTGTGCTTCACCTGTTTTCAGCCACTATACAATTTTACTGGAGGCTGATTTCAGACACCCCTCGTCATTGAGTGGTTGCAATGTGAGGCTAAATCGTTGTCACCATCATTTCTAGTCCACCCTAAGTGGGGAAGCATTGTGGCACCTCAGTATACGCTCTCTTCCGTACTCACATTCGGTTCCAACTTTAATAGTGTAGTGTTACTGTTACATTCAGTTTCTACTGGGTATGAATTTTCCAGTCCACCTTAAATTAAGAAAGGCCTCTCCCGATTTTAAAAGTTTCTGTGCCACCTTACAGAAAGTCATTACATTCTGGTCTCAGAATGTGGCCTCTTACCAAACACATTTTCATTTCACCTTAAATGGCAACAGAATGTAACAGCTGCACCATTTAAAGTGGATTGTAAAATTTGAACCAGAACCCAGTTTCAGTTTTTGCCTCACAGTTTCTGTGCTGACAGACAGTCCTCCCTCAGTTCAGTACTTAAAACAGTCCTCAGAGTACTACAGTATTTTTGAGCTTGAACAGTAAAACTGATGTGTTTTCAGTAAAATGGACTCACCTCCTCCTCAGGACAGGAAACAGAGCTGAGTGACAGTGCAGCTGACTTCAGGGTGAATTTCAGCAGAATGCAGATCATTATCAGAGTCTTGATTTGAATCTCTATTTTGCATTTGACATTTTTAAGACAGTTACTGGCCTGCCCCTCCCATTATGCTAACATGCTTTCCTTGGTGTGGATGGAATATTATGACTGTTTTTTTGCTTATATTAAAGAGACCCAAATCCTACAGCTAAATATTCGACATTTAAGGAGAAAATTCAACTTTTAATTTGAGGACATTCATTCAGGGGGGAAAAATCGAGCCCGGTCATGAAGTTTTCATGAAGCCATCACAATATATAATCTATTCAAAAACATGCTGCGATCATGCTTTAGGCCTATTTTTCATGCTAGGACAACGCTTCGCTACCCTATGTATATTAATGCACACTGCGTAACACCATCAATATCAGTGCTAACTGGTGACTGAGGGACAGTAGGAGAGAAATAATAAGTTGATTCCTTATCGTTGTTGTTTGCAAAGCAGTTGACTCAGGTTGAAAAGCCGTGAGATGGGGAAAGTCCCTAACCCAAACCCTAAACCTAACCCTAACCCTAACAGTCACCAGTTAGCGCAGATACTGGCGGTGTTACACAGTGCGCATTAAAATACTTAGGGTAGTGAAGTGTTGTTCTAGCATGAAAAAAGGCCTAAAGTGTGATCGCAGCATGTTTTTGAATAGATTTTATGTTGTGATGGCTGCTTGAAAAGTTGTGAGATTGGGTTAGAAAAATCCCACATTAAGAAATATTTTTTTACATGAAATCATGTGTGCCACCCCGTATTGACACCCCTGCTAGTAATAATTTATACAGCCTCCTTAAAGGGGACATATTATGCATATTATGCAAAACTCACTTTAAAAAAAAACAAGTTATAATAGGTATGTGGGCTATACAAAATATGTTCATTAATTTATTTGCACAAAATCACTCGCACATAAAGAGATATCACCAGCTCTATTCTTCACAGTTTCGGTCCCTTTCAAAATGAACTGTTTCAGGGCTCTGTCCCTTTTATGCAAATAAGCTGTTGCTGGCCACGCCCCACCCATCCCATGCTTACGAAACTAAATGAACTGTATAAGCTAGTTCATACTTAACTGCGGTAGAAACACAAAAGTCATTATTTGAAAGTACTTACATCTCCCTCATCTGCTGACTTGTCACAGACAGTAGGTTCAGACCCTCCGTGACGCTGAAGTTAGCTCCTTATTCAAGGCTCTTTATTTGAATTTTCTGTTCCACCTTTAATATTTAAGGTCGAATTTTTTAAGATCGAACAAATCCGATTGTTGCTGGGACATGGCCATTGAAAATGAAATGGAACCACGCAGTTCTTTGGTTTTCTTTGTCTGTTCTTTGCAGCCAACAACACAACACTTCATGTGCAGGGGTGGATGCTCGCCACGCGATGGCGACTCGGTCCGCGAAGCCACCGGGGCCGGCTCAGAGAGCCCCCGGAGGAGGGGAAGGTCTGACGCCCTCTTTGAAAGATGAAATCCGCCAAGAAGTGCATTAACAGTTGAAGGGGCTGCAAGAAGTATGGCTGGCTGATCTACGAAGTGAACAGAGGGGACTGGAACGCGCGGCCAGTACAAGATCACCACCCTCCCAATCTTAAACCCACGAGGTCTGGAGGCCTGTGATGGGATGAACAGGGGCGCCCCATCTGCCTCCATTGTGGGGAGCCGGGACACATGATGAGAGAGTGCCCAAAGAAAGAAACCGAGACAGCAAATGGCGGGGGGTGCATCCCGGAGGGGAGTCAGGACCAGCAGCAAGTAGTCTGAGGGATGTGTTGGTGGGAGAGAGTCCCATCCTTGAGGTGTTGGCCAGCAAGAGTGGTGTGTGGGTCGAGCAGTGGCCCATGTGAAGGGGGGAAAATACCCCTCTGAGTATGTAACCTATACCCCGCTGAGCTCCCGATGCGACGTCCCCTGGCGCAGGTCACGAAGATTGACCCCGACAGCATACAGCCCCCATGTGAGTTAGTGCTTTGCCCCCCAAGAGAAGGAGTGGTGGAAGTGGAAGTAAGGCCTGTGAGCGGGGCTTTCCTGGAGCTGTTGGAGTCACTGGCGGGCAAGTCCAAAGGGTTGACTCAAAACGAGGAATAACAGTTGCAGTTGCAAAAACTGTACTAACTATGCTAATGCTAATTGCGAAGCTAACCGTTAGCAAGAGGCTAGTTTAGCTGGCTTATTCAGTCCATTGTCAAGCGTTGTTTGTGTTATATGCTATTTTTACTGTGCTAACGAGCCAGTGGTGTTGCATATGTTTAATTTCAATTATAACATTGAAATTTCACCTGTGTTACAGTTTTACAAAAAAAGAGAAAAAACGAAACTTACTGAAAAGATTCAGTAAATGATCTTCAAATCTACTTGGTCTCTCATGCTTGTTTGCTATCTGTCAGCCAGGACAGATACACGAGCACTGCAGCCCCCATTTGAGAACATTATCGGCCGGTCCCCCCGAGTCTGTACCCCGAGCTGAGGGGGCTCCTGAATTCTATGCTGGAGGGAGGTGTGGTACGAGAAAGTTTGAGCACCTGGTTTTGGTCAAAAAGAAGGATGGTACATGGAAGTTCTGCATGGACTATTGAAAGCTGAATGCAGTAACCCACAAAGACGCATACCCCCTGCCACGCATTGAGGAATCTCTCACGGGGCTGAAGAAAGCTGCCTGGTACTCGATCCTGGACCTGGCAAGTGGCTACTGGCAGGTGGAGGTCCACCCAGAGGACAAGGAGAAAACCACCTTTGTCACCCTCCTGGGGCTGTACCAATTTGAACGTATGCCCTTTGATATGTGTAATGCCCCCGCCACCTTCCAGAGATTGATTCAGAGATGCTTGGGTGAGAAAATTCATGATTATTTGCTTATCTACCTTGATGACGTAATTGTCTACTCCAGTGATTTTAGATCTCACTTGCAACATCTTGAGAGTGTGTTTCAGAGACTGGAGGCCCATGGCTTGAAACTACAGCCTGAGAAGTGTCGGGTGTTCCAACGAGCAATGCGTTATCTGGGCCATGTGGAGGGTCAAGAGGGGGTGACCACTGATCCAGACAAGACGGAGGTGGTGCAGCGTTGGCCGCAACCAGTGACAGTGAGGGATGTGCGGGCTTTCCTGGGGTTTGTGGGCTATTACAGGCGGTTCATCCCTGGGTTCGCCCAGAAAGCAGAAGCACTCCATGGACTGCTGCAAAGATGGGCGCAGAGTGGAACAGCGGTGGGCTGGCCAGCTAGCCTCGTTCAATTTCATGCTGTGCCACAAGCCCGGTAGAGAGCATCAGAATGCGGACGCTCCGTCCTGATGGTCTGGGACAGTTGCGGTGGCCCAGATCCAGACAAATGAAGAGTGGGTGGAACGGCAGGGCCAGGATCCTAAGGTGACTCAGGTGAGAGAGTGGGTGACCGCTGGATGAGCCGGCGCTTGTGGGGTGAGAAAGGGATGAGAAAGAAGATCTCCGGGTGGTGCAGGGGGTGCTCCGCCACCGCTTATGTGTCAGGGGAGAAGAGCGGTGGAGAGTTGGAGAGCGGCTGGTGGGTTGGACAGACGTCGCCTCTGAAATGCTGCGAAGAGTCCTTGGTGGATGGAGGTGATTGAGTTGGTGGAAAAACGTATTGAGCCCGGACAGTGTACCAAAGCATGAGGGACATTGGGCGATGCCAGGGTGTTTGAGTTTTGTTTTTTATTTATTTATTTTGGTTGAGCGGGCCTTGCGGTGGTAACGGAGGCCAAGGAACCATTAAGTTTGTTTTTCAATTTTTTTTTCTTTTCCTTTGCTTTTTTCACGAGTTTATTGAATGTGGTTCTGTTCTTGTGTGTGTGTGTGTCTTTGTCTTGTGTTTGTCTCCCCCTTCCACTGTGGACACAGCACAGTCGTAAACATTAAAGATTTTAAAATAACCTTTCTTATTCTGAATGATTTCTTTAACTCTCAGTTTTCTGTGAATCAGTGTCATGAAAAAAGAACTAATTAAGTCAATGTGTTTGCTGTGTTTAAAGCTCAGTAAACAAAGTTATGCTGCACTTTGTTAATACACTTTCGATCCTAAACTCAACCCCCCCAATCAATCGTCTCCACCCACCTATAGCCAGAAAAATATCCTCCAGAGAGCCAAGACGCACTTGTGCAGTTCCCCAGTCTTAGAATTCATTACCAGGCCTATAAATCTGTGCTACCTTGCACTGGGAGTAATATCCTAAAAGCTCTTGTAGTTCTTACTTTCGCCTTGTAGACATGCACTTTTTTGCACATACACGATTTCTTTAATTCACAGTGTAACGGCATATGAGTGTATGTTGCTGTTCGAGTTTAATAAATAAGTGTTTTGTTGTCTTTGTTGTTTTAGCCAATTTGCTACTTGTGCTCAGTTGACAAGAAAACCCCTCAAAATCTTATTTAGCTATGTTGTCCACTTCTTTAGTAAGTAGTTGATTAATCTTATTTAAACATGCATAGTGGATTAGTCTTAGCATAGTTAACTGATCTTATTTAAACATTTAATATTTTTGTCAGGTAGAGTTACAGTACAATCGATCGGTCGAAACACTGAAACTCACAGAGGACACGTGCACTTACACTGTCCTACCACAGGGGGGAGCCAGTGTTCGGTACAGGCCACCTGTGGAAACACGAAAACATTTAAAAAATAAAACCCATAACATATATTATGAATAAATAATATTTTCAACAATTAAAAAAAATAATGGTCTCCACTTTAAAACATACTTTAAAAATCTACTCAATATACCCAAGGATAGTATTTTTACACAAACAAGGTGATTCAAACTAAAGTATATAAGCAATGAGGAAGGCTCAAGACTTATACTAATTTTGGAATGTAATTAAAATTTGTGGGTTTGTTTATGTTGCTGTTTTTGGAGCTTGTGTTTTTTAAATGTTTGTTTATTCAGTCTTGTGAAATTAGTTGGCATGGCTAATGCAGTAATTAATACCTCGCAGTAAATGCTTTCTGTTTGTCACACACAGGACGATGAGGAACTTCACCGTGCCTGTACCCCAGCAAGCATCACTTACGTTGTAAATCTCCTGTAAAACACACACACACACACACATACACTCTCACACACACACACACACACACACACACACTCTCACACACACAAACACAGACACACACACATCCCACGTACTGGTGCAGTACACCACATCCACATGTGGGTGTCTGTGTCTGCATCTGAGATTTTAGCTCCTTTATTGCGGTGTCTCTCTGGTGCTGCTCATCTTTGAGGTTTGTAGTCTCATTTTAGTTTCTGTTTTATGTCTTCCAGGTCTTTTATTGTATTGTCTTTAATGTTTGCAAGTTCTTTTTTCAGTGCAGCTTTCTCCAGCTACGGTATGTTTTCTATCTCTCCCCTCAGCTCTTTTACAGACACTTTCAGCAGAGCTTGTGTCGTCCTTGGTGGAGATGTGGGTGGTGATGCTTTCCCTCAGTTCCACCAGCTTCACCTCCTGCGGGGAGAGGCTGTTCCTGAACTTGCTGACTGCAAGAACAGAGACAATAAAACACAGTCTCGCTCCCTCCCCTGGGCAAGGCTGACCATAACCTTGTCCACCTCCAGCCCCTTTACAGACCTGCTGTCCAGAGGAAACCTACAGTTGGACGAGATGGACAAGGCAACTTTTTCCTAAAAAAACCCCAAAAAACTGTTTGCTGTTTCCCTAACAATAAACCATGGATGACCAAAGACTTCTCCTCCCCCCTCGCCTGCATCCACAGCCTGTGTCTCTCTGTCCCTCTCAGCAAATTATGTCAGAAGGGAACTCTGTCCCAGTACAGCTGCTGGTCCTGATGGCATCAGTCCCAGGGCCCTCAGCTGCTGCGCTGCCAAGCTGTGTGGAGTTCTGCATCTGATCACATGAGTCTAAAACTGCAGAGGGTCACAACACTCTGGAAGAAATCCTGTCTGGTTCCTGTCCCCAAAAAGACCCACCCGTCAACCCCCAGAGACTACAGGCCAGTGGCTCTGACTTGATGTCAAGAAAGCTGGAGAGACTAATCATAAAACATCTGCGTCTGCTGGTGGAGCCTCAGCTGGAACCCCTACAGTTTGCATAGCGGCCCGGTATAGGCAGGGACGATGCCAGACTTTGGATATGGTTGGAAACATTGTGAGAGTCATATTTTTCAACCTCTTCAGGGCTTTTAACACAATTAGATCATCACTACTGGGGAATAATGGAAATGATCATGGAAATGCAGGTTGACGCTCCGCTAGTAGCTTGAATAACAGATTACCTCACTAATCGACCACAGCATGTCTGGCTGAAGAGCTGCTGCTCTGATAACATTCTGAGCACCACAGGAGCACCGCAGGGAACCTGTCACCCTTTCTCTTCACCCTCTACACGCCTGACTTTCACCTGCAGAAATGTTTGGATGACTTCGCCATTGCAGGCTGTATCAGGGATGGACGGGAGAATGAATACAGGAGTGTGGTGGACAGCTTTGTGGAGTGGTGTGAGCTAAACCTTTTACAGCGTAACATCACAAAGACAAAGGAACTGGTTGTGGACTACGGGTACCCAGGGGTACACAGTGACAGCAAACTGTACTGGTCCAGGAACACGGGTGTTGTTTTCAGTGACCATTTGTCATACGTGAACACACTACAGCACACAGTGTGAACAGCACAATATTCTTTCTGTGCATTTAATCCATTCAAGACCCTGGCGGAGGTGTCTGAGAGGAAAATGCTGAAGAATGCTTTTCATCATGGACAGTCCCTCCCACCCCATGTACATTTGGGGCAACTGGTGGCCTAGGTTAGGGGAGTTGCCCCTGCGATAAGAAGGTCATGGGTTCAAATCCCAGGACTGCTAGTGGCACTACTGAGCTACCCTTGAGCCAGATACCGTCCCCACACACTGCTCCCCTGCTGCTTCACTGGGTGAATGGATTAAATGCAGCGAAGAATTTCACATTGTTCATGTGGTGGTGTTGTCACGTATGACAAAAATGGACACTTGACTTGACACCTGCCACCTCCTTGCTAGACCACAGGAGCACATACAGCAAAAGACTCACTGCCTGAGTATTGTGGAACTGAACTATTGTTTTACCTTTTATTCTTTCTTGTTGCACTGAGCATGCTAATGACAAAAGAATTTCCCTCGGGATAAACACATTTTGGTGGGGGCAGTGCTGGCTAAGGGGGGGGGGTTTGCTCTATGGTGGGTGTGTGCCTGAGTGGGGCATTCGTTTCTCCTGTGGCCAGTGGTGGTTCAGGAGTAGGGACAGTAAAGTGGACGTCATCTTTTTCACTGAGGGCTGTAAGGTTGGGAAAAAAGCATCATTACTGTACCGTCCTCGTACATGTTCACTGTTGAAAGCTTATTACTGACGTCTTTCTCTTCATCTTCAAAAATGTGTATTCAACCGCCCTTGCGGATCCCTTGTCTTGTGGTATGTGTGAAGTGTTTACATTCAGCCAAATGCCAGGCCGAAGAGCAGGTTAGTGGTGGTGCTTTTGCCTTTGATGAAACTGCTGTCCTTAAACAAAGTCTCTGGGTTTTTTCTGAGTGTTTTGTGTTTAAACTGCTGTCAGCTGCTCTCAGACTGAACTTCTGAGGGAATTAAAAAATGTAGGAGGGCAGAGTAACCGCTGCCATTCTTATACAGAGTTAACTGAGAAATTCCACTGATCAGTCAGAGGAGACTTATAGCAGCTGACGAATCAGAGGAGACTTAAAGCACCTGACAGGCAGTTTATAATATAATGTACAGCACTGAACTCTGTCCTCCATTAATCCTTCAATTATCTGTATGGCTTTAACTCTTTTCTGTCAGAATGTGATCTTACCCGGATGTGAGTCCTGTTTCTGCTCTGCTGCTGTTCTGTTTGGTCTCTGTCTGTGTCTCTCAGAGTTCTTTCCTCTGCCCGTTCTTTATAAAGCTGTTCTTTTTATTTATTACAGTAGGTCTACTGATCTCTGCTGTCCTGGCCTCTTTTTCTCCCTCTTTTTTATTTTTTTCCTGATATAGATGCTGAGCTTCTGCTCTGCTCTGATGGCTGGTCACCCTCTGTTTTCACTTTGTTTATTCTCCGAATTTCATCAAAATAAAACCAAATCAACACTTGCAGACAATATTTTATTTGTTTTTTTTGGTTCATCTCATTTAAAAATAAAACAAACTCATATTAAACATGACTGTTCTCTCTTGTGGTGGCCAGGTCTCTCTTTTCTCTTTCTCACTCTCTATCTCCATCTCTCCCTCTCGCTGTCTTTCTGTCTCTCCTTCTCTCTTTCTGCCTCTGTTTTTCTCTCTTTCTTTCTGTCTCTCTCTCCCCTTTTCTCTCTCCCCCTTCTCACTTTCTCTCTTTCTTTCTCTCCTTCTCTCTCTCTCTCTCTCTCTCCCTCTCCCTCTCTCTCTCTCTCCCTCTCTCTCTCT
>JBBPCX010032335.1:1405-16013 GCA_037974365.1 Hydrocynus forskahlii | reverse complement strand
TGTGTGTGGTCATCTGTAAAGTCTCTGTTGTGGAGTCTGACAGCAGTTGGAAGGAAAGACCTGAGGAATCTCTCTGTCCCACATTGTGGCTGCAGCAGCTTGCCACTGAAGGAGCTGTTAATCAGGCTAGTAGACTGAATTCGGACATTTATTTGATGTTTATGTTTTTTATTCTTTTTGTCTCTGTGTCTCTGTGTGTCTGTGCAGTCATTCCGTAAGCAATTTTCTCCGGGATCCGATTCTGTCTCACAGAGCAGGACTTCTTGCTTAGCCAGCTAACCTTAAGCTTGGTTCAGTCTAACCCTTGATCTCAAGAGGGTTAATCACTTTTTACCATGGCACCTTTAATCAACCAGGCCAGGACCAGTCAGGGACTGGTGGGGGTAGAGTAGTGACCTCAATACCAATCATAGCCATTAGTTTATTTTTCTGTTTATGAATCCTTTCATTTTTTTCTAAGTTCTGGATTCCCTGGGAGCAGCAGTGATGAGTAAACACAGGTTTGTTCACGTACACGGTGTTACAGTACATCATTCTTCCCAATGGTTTAACCCACCAGGTCCTTGCCTGCTGTGCACATGTGGAGGCAACCTAGTCACAGCTCTCCTAGCACGTTCCCTTAGGTAAGCAATTCTCACACAGTCTGATTACAGCACCGCAGGTAAATAAATGTTGCAGCATTCTGGATGCAAAACCACAGGCAAGTATAATACACAGTACTCTCCCACAGCACTACCATAGCCCACCTATAAGGGAGAAAGGAAGCAATGGAGGGGGGTGGAAGTAACCTCAAGGGGGAAGAGGGATGTTATCCCAAAGAAACTCACACCAAAATAACAGAACAAAAATCCTGGGCTTGGCCAACTACTGCCATCCATCAGCCAAGAGCAAAAAAACAAACCCATAAAGATCCCAGATAAACTTTGACTGACATTACTGACCAGGAAAAGAGAGAAAAAGACAATCTATAACCAATCATTCCTCAGCCAGAGGCCCATGTCATAATTTCCTTCACTGGCTTTGCTGACCACAGTCACACTGGATCCTGGGTCCTCGGATCCTCTTCCCACATAACAGCCACTACCAGATACAGCCCAGGCTCAGTCACGCAGCACCTTCTTGGAGGCACAGTGGGACCCCACACCCAATTTCACCCAAAAGGCATTTCCACTGCTCCCAGATAGTGCTGACTTCCCTTTTTGAGGCTTGATGTGGCTGGGCTTCCGTTCCCTCACTTCCACCACCGCGCTGTCCCTCATTCACCAGGCCTCCTCCATTTTCACCAGAATGGTCTCGCTTTCCAAGTCCAAGGGTTCTCTCAACCCAAGCTGCCAACTAAGGGATCTACAATCACGGGAAATGAAGAGCCAACGGCCACTGTGTGGCTTGGTCTGTCCCATACCGGCAACATCACGTCTACTCAACCGGCCATCACGAACAGATTTCCCCTTTCAAACTGGAGAGAAAAACACAGTTTGCCACCCAACTGTCCATAACAAGTCCCATGTAAAAAGGAAAGGCATCTTAAATAGGGCCCCCTTCATTTCCATTCTGCCAGCTAATAGATCGCTACCAATAAGTGCAACACGATGTCAACTGTCTGGTTGCACCAAATACATAAAATCAGAAAATGAAAAAGAGAAGAAGAACATCATCTTGACTTTGTGGTATCCAGCAGTCGGACTCCCAAATCCTTTGTTCCTTTATGTTTGTAGTGCCGTTGTAAAATGAGTAAACTTCGCCTGCATTTATCAAGTTAATGATACTTCAGGAGTTAGTTTAACTACGTTAAATTCGATCTAGTAGGGCTGTTGTCCAGTTTGGTCACTTCCCTGCTCAAACACACCTGGTTAAACTCAACAGTTATTTCCCAGGTTTACAAAGTGTGTTGGAGGAGGGGAATTACCAAACACTGGCCCTCCAGAATTCTTACCAGACTCTTTTTCAAAAAAGTTTGATATTTCTTATTTCCACAATATGACCCTATTAAAAGAACACAAACTCTTTAATAAATTGGTGTGTTGGGCTGTAATGCATTGTGTCTGTCAGTCACTGGGGATCTGAAGGCCATATGTTTGATGTGTATAGTGGCAGAGAGAACGGGGATCTTCATGGCTTCCATTTGTCTTACTGACACTAATGCAGAATTAAAAGAGCCCCAGAATGCACCTAACCGGTAACTTTACTGGCCGTCTGAGACTCCAGACACTCCAAGAGCAGTCACACCTAGCCTGCTACAGCCCAGTGGGAGCTGCTCCTCCACTGCTGGTCATACTGCAGATGCAAATCTCTGGTAATGTTGTTATTTTATCATCTTAGCTATAAATCATCCTGTGATTGCTTTGGCGTTCAGTCCCGAGGGCACGCCCAGAACCTTGTGCACAGCTAAGTGAAGTTCACTCTGAAAAATAAAGGTTCCCAAATGGTTCTTGTTTTGGATGTATGGTGCTGTGAAAAAAATATTTAGAAGAAATAAAACCTTCACATTAAGTGGAGGTTCTGTAAACTATAAAAAATGTTCTTCATTCTCCAACATCTCATTTACAAAAATGATTATTCTTAGCAGTTTATGACAGCCAGTGAATCTTGAGCACTTCGGGATTGGAATCAGCCCATGCTCTTCATTACAAAAAGTGGGTCTGATCACTTTCATTATCAAATATTTCACAGCTGTGTCACCAGATTGACTCTGGGAGTGACAGGAATGAGTATGGTGACAAACTTGGAGCATGTTTTGGACAGTCTACACTACACACAGTCTACAGAATTAAGGTCCCAAAGGGTTCCTTATTTGAGTGTGATGTTCTAAGATAACTATTTAATTATTACAGAACCTTTACACATACTTAATTTCTGAAAGTGTATCCATTTAATGTTTCTTATTACTTTTTGGAAAGTAAAGACCCAAAAACTAAAGGCAATCAGCTGTCAGGTGGTTATTGTAATTATAAAAATATCTATAATGACAAAATACAAATATTCTTAATTTAGTGTTATCTATTTAATATGGAGTTGACCCCCCTTTGCAGTGTTAGCAGCTCTGTATTCTTCTGGGGGGACTTTCCACACACCATTCACAATTTGTGCTGTGGTGTGTTCATGTGTGACAAATGACCAACTTACACTTACACTTTACACTTACATAAATGCAGACAGGACAAAATACACAGATTGCAAAGAAAGCAGTCATGCCATTTCTTGTCAGGTATAAATTAGTCTAAAATGCCTTTAATAGGATTAAAATAACCCTTCACTGGAAATAAGGGGCTTATCCCTAACCCTGCCCAAAGCAGCTAGACTATTATTCTCCCTCCACCAAACTTTTCTGTTTTCACCATACATTCTTGTAGGCGGCTTTCTCCTTGCACCAAAAAAACTCCAATTCATCATTAAGCATACAAGAAGAGAACATGTTTCCACTCCTCGCTTTATGTCACTCCAGTTGATATTTAGCATTGCACTTAGGACTGTGTGCAGTTGCTTGGCTTTGAAACTATTTTCCCACTGCTTTGTGGTATACCAGTCCATGTTTGAGCTGTTTTTGCTACTAAATTCTTCTGTTTCATTTTAAAAGACCTTACTTTCACTTATTTACAGGGACAGAGCTTGCAGGGCAGAAATTTAACTGAGGAGGCATCCTATGGCATTGGATGAAATTACATGTGGCTGAAATTCAAAAATACTTATAGTAAACCTAAACGTACTCTAGTTTTTTTGTAAATTGACGTTAGTTTGTCAGTCATGAATTTCACACCCACTCCCCACAATGTTGCTTAGGAAATTGTCTCAAATATTTGGCTGAACTTTATTTTATGGAATGTGGGTTATCCTAAAGGTGAATAAAAGGCCTCTTTTGAGTTCTGATATGTTCTTCCTCTGCACTGCCAGCAGATGAGCAGTCGTTCAGCAGCCTCTTTATGGCTGGCTGAAGAAGCTTCAGCTCTGTTGCTTTCTCCCAGACAGACAGATGTCATTGCAGCTGCCAGAGGATCCCAAGGCTGCTCAGTCAAACAGGAAATTCTGACACTCTGCCACAGTGATAAACTAGCTTCTCCCCTGTGATATACACCGGAGTATGAGAATATTACAAAAAGAATAAAAGTCAGGAAGAGATCAAAATGGAGCGAAGTCACATGTAAGACTTCAGAGAACCAGTTGTTCAGCTTGAACGTGTTACGCAGCACAGAGCCACTGAGGGAGCCCTCCCGAGAGCAAGAGCTAAGAGTGATTTGGCTCTGATGCAAAAATCCAAAAAATCCATCCGGTCCTCAACACACCGGCTTCTTCTGGATTCACCAGCCATGACCATATTGATGAAATTTCTCGCCTGCCTCTCTCTCTCTCTCTCTCGCTCTCTCTCTCTCTCTCTTGCACACACTCACTCACTCTCAGCCTACATAATAGAACACAGACGATCAAATGTGGGGAAGAAAGCTTAGAATTCCTTATTAGCATAACAGAACTGAAATGTCTAGAACAGAAATATCTCTTTCATGTCACTTAATAATTGGCTATCATTATGTTTTCAAAACCAATCTCAGTTATGCATCATGATTCTCTAAAGGATCCAGAATAGTACTCTTAATCTATGTCAGTGTACTGTTTTCTAATATCACTTTAATGTCTTTAGGGAATGACTAGCAGAAAAGTATACTGAGTGGAATTATGTGCATGTATCTCTCAACAATGAGAAAGAGGAAACATTACTTTTCCAAAATGTATACAGGCATTCTGCAGTGTTGTGGATATTTAAAACTGGCAAATAGTTGTTACTTGTGATGTAATTTAACAATTGTCATATGCTTCATGGTCAACAAAAGTAACTGATGAATGAATCATCATCTTCACTTTTTTATGTCAGTGATAAAAAATGCATTGATTCATAACTATGCTGAAGACAATAGGATAAAACAACTCCAATAGGTTTTTGTTGTGTCAAAATATACTTTTGTTCAGCAGCAATTCTAAATGTAAATTATCTGCTGTAGTTATGTGCATTGCTAAAACAGCTAGAGAAAGTTTTGCCATGTTATAGCTTTTTAAAAAAGATATTAGTAGAAATAATATGTACAAATAACATTTGAAGCGAAATACACCTAAGGCTTGTTTCTTTTTCATTTACAGAAATTCCATTCATTAATACATTTTGTTTTTGCATGTTTATTTCCATTTATTGTTATTGTTATTGTTAATAATAATAATAATAATAATATAACTTTATTTATAGAGACCTATATAAGTGTATAAACAAGTAAAAAAATACATTGCAACAGTAACGGTAATGTGTAATTACCTGTTTTCTAAGTATTATTGCTCACCCTGTGATGTGTTTGTGTGTCATGTGAGGTTGTCGTCATTTTGTCTCCACCTTTATCCTTCCCCCTTGTTGTCCCTGTTCTCCTGTTTCTGATCTTTGTCTCCTCTCCTGTTCAGGTGTTGCAGTTGTCCTTCTTGGTATATATACCCCTGTGTTTCTGTTTATCTTTTTGGATTCTCTGTTGATATCATCTCCTAATTTTGCCTGATTCTTAGTGTTCTGTTGTTGTAATATCTCATGTTCGTGCCTCTGTAAAGCCCTCAGACTGTCTAGTGTTTCACAATTTCACAATTTTCACAATTTTGTATGTTTAATAAACCGGACTTCAAGCTTACATTCAGCATTGACCCATCCCTGACAGTCTTAAATATGAAGAAACATTAGAACAATGCATACATAAACAAAACCATGAATAACAGTGAAAGATTAATACACTAAATTAAAAGGATGGTTTTCAGCGGTGTGCCAAGCTACATGCCTAAAAAAGGTCAGTTCTGCTTCTAACAAAGTTTTTCTGAGCCATGGGACTTTACCAACAGTCTTTCATGATAAAATGCCACTTTAGTAACTGTGTTTATAAATATGGTTCAAATAAATCAAACAGTTCAGAATAAAAAATTACGCACAAATACTGAGCTTCATTTTTGATGAGCAATGAGTATTTCAGTATTCCATTTTTTTCTTTATTTAGATCCATAATTCATTCAGAAATATCTGACACACCTCTGATTTACCTGTCTATAGATTCTTGTTTTCAAGTGGGAATGGAAATGTGCACAGCTGTGAATTTTGATTTCATGTAGGACATTGCCTATCATTTCCAATGGAAAATGTAAAGGTCCCAAAACAGAAGCCTGTGGGACACCACAAGAAAACATTAACATGTTGTAATAAATTGTTTTCCAGAAACTATTCATTAAATTTCATTTAGGCCATTCTTAAGCTCCTCCTGATGATGAACTCAAAATACAGACGGTAAAAGTCAGATGCACTGCAGATGCATTTGGCCTCCTTTTTCATTGGATGCCTGGTATGACCTATTCATGAAACGTTCCCATAATACTGTGCTGCTTTTCAATTAATTCTATAATGCTACTGGGGGTGACAAAACATTCAGAATCTAAAACCAAGGACTCTGATTTCAATGTTTTCCGTTATTCATTTAAAGAGGATTTATACTTGGCACCCTTCCTCCACGGCCTGACACGCTCTCTTGGTTTGCCTTTAAGACAGTCTGAACTTCTCTCTCAGCTGCTATCATGTGTCTGATTACTGAACCCCATGCTCCAGGAGGACTTAAACTGGAAAGAGGCTGGATTAATTTAAAGCCTGCACCACTGAGGAGCTTCATCCACTTCAGTGTGTATAATCCAACCAGATCACTCATATTCAGCTCATAAAAGCTGATAAAAGCTCATGGCCGATAAAAGGCTTGGTTCCAGACATTTACTTTACTTGTGCAACTGACCCGAGTTTGACAGACCCTAAGTTTGAGTTCAGGGATCCTGACTCAGCCTGAAGGAGCCTGAGTTGAGATGCTTTAGTGCCATATTAATAAAAGTGAGGAATATTTTGAAAAGCACATCATGGAAAGCAAAGAGACATAAGACCACAGCATGAAACCAACAACAGTGTTGAACAGAAGTACTTTATTTGTCACACACACACTGAGCAGTGTCTGAGCCTCATTTAACTCATTCTAACACCAGTGAGGACACTCACTAGAACAGCACACACACACACACACACACACACACACACACACACACACTATGAGCTCCAACTCCAGGGCTGAGAATCACACACAGGCCTTTCTTGTTGTAAGACAATGGTCCTAAAACGGAATCTAAAACTATTCCTAAAGTAAAAAATAAATAAAATAAATAAATAAAACTAAGCATTGCAACAACTGAATTCCAAGTGCTTGGTCACTTAAATATAATCATAAGTACATAATTGATCATGGTGTTTATTTATTTATTTATTTATTATTGTACATAGTTATGTGCAGGGGTATAACTAGCAATTTGAGCAATTTGGGCTTTTTTCTCTATCCTTGGAAAACCAAATAAAGAAAGTGAAAAGAAAAATAAAAAATCAAATTCTACTGCTCTCTATTATTTATAGAGTTTGCTTCTTTCGTTTCTATACTTAGCGGAGATAACATGGTTGAAAAATAGGTTTGGATAGTTTGACAAACTTGTAGCTATGTCTTCCTAGAGGACAGAACTGAAACTCATGAATGGCAGGAGGTAGCCTCTTAAATTGATTTAAAAAAATGAAATTGAATGACAAGTTACTCATCTCACCTCCTTATTGCGAAATACTTGAAAAAGAGCATTAGACCCCTTTGATATACTTTATTGTTAGTAGTAGAACCTGCTGCCACTAACGGTATTTATGTGACATGAATGTGACAGGAAGTATACAGTCAACCCCCGCAAAGTCGCAGATCAGCTTTCGCAGCTTCAGTCGTGTGTGGATTTTTTCTTAGAACTGAACTAATAATTGTTTGTGGAAACCGTACATATCCTCTGCATTTTTTTTATTGCAAAAATATCATTTACTAATTTTGTAACGTAAATATTAACGTAAATTCAGCTACATTTCCATATAAAATATAACTGTATACATCTTTCAGTACTGTCGAGAGAACACAAAGAAAGGCATCTTGGGACGATGAAATACTGCTGTACTCAGAGGCAGGAGGTTTGAGAGTGTTACTCATTTCTCCTCACTGCTGATTGGCTGCTGCCCTGTGACGCATCTCTGATAGATGCAGTCCAACATTCCCGCATTATAACAGTTTCATTTTTTTAAGGGTAATGTTTTAAGCTGAGTTTAAAATGAAAGTGTTTTGGGAGCATATTTGGGGGCATATTCAGGGTTTACACTATGAAAATAGGCATTTATTGTCTTTTTTTATTATGAAAAAATGTGACAGAAATGTAAAGGAAATGGTTAATTTTCAGAAAACATCACTGGCGTTTCACCGAATTCAGGTCATAATAAATTACCTCCTCTTCTATTTACAAGCACAAATATAGTATCGATTGAAAGAGTAGAATCAATGTTTTCAGAAAGGGCTCTGTGCAGTTGGAGCACGGCCTCCTTGGATAGCCCGAGCCCGAGCTGCTTGCTTTGATAATCCTCCCAAAAGAGCAGTCAAACCTGTTTCCCCCTTTGAAGCATATGCTCTGAAATGAAATATTAATTCAGGACAGCTTTAGACCCAGTCACACTGGAATCCGAACATGAACTGGATGTTCAGAAAATTACAAAAAAAAAGAACATACATTATCAAAAGCAACATTACTTTAGTTTATGTTGCGATAAGTGTTTGAGATGCATCATTTCACATCAACATTGATCATAACCTTTACAGCATTATGTCTCTCCATCCACTATCGAGATTTGTTGTTATTGATACATCGATTAATTCGAGGAGGCTCTCAAGACAAAAAAGCTTTTCAGGAAGGCCAAAAATATGCAGGCCTTCAGCCATTTAGAGCCGGGGGGCGGGGCATTATAACAGTAAACAGTCGTGCACCAGTGGGGGTGTGAGTGACCTGGGGGTCTTCAGAAAGCTTGTCTCAGCTGAGTGAAGTGGTTCGGTTGGGCCATAATGCTTCAACAGTAAAATGCCAGAGCTCAACCATCAAGGGCTTTAACTGACATAAGCAACATCTCGGATCAGCGCCGGACTGAACTGGAAGCCTATGTGGACTGAATAAGCTCAGATTCCTTTTCTTGGTAAATTCACAGGCTACTGTAGAGACAGCAAAGGGACGTGTCAGTAACACACAGGAGTGGAATAATTTAGAAGTCATAAGAGAATGAACTAATTCCTCCGCATCTTGTTGGGTTAGCTTATGATTTATTTGAGAAATATTTCTCAAATAATAAAATACACAGAGATAAAGAACTAAAATGCAGAGATATTACTTCTGTAGGAGTCAAAATAGCATCCAGAGTTATTTCAAGGTCTTCCCCACAGCTGCATGGAAAAACTATTTAAATCAGCGGTGCACGACTTTCGTCCTGGAGGGCCGGTGTTCAGCACACTTTGAGGGATTTCCCTGCTCAAACACACCCGGTTCAACTCACGTGTTAAATGCCAGGTTTAGTGGGTGTGTTTGAAGAGAAGAACTACCAAAGTGACCCCCCCCCAGAACTGCAGCAATATTTCTGATTATTTACACATCAACAGGACAATGTTCTTGGTCATTCAGGATTTTACATTAACACATACATTATATGTAACCATGTCACTGAATCAGAATTACTTTTTTAGGATTGTCAGCATAACAGTGATATAATTTAGCAATAATTTACAAATTATATACAAAAGCAGAAAAGAAAGGGCCCTAAAACAGAACCTAGTGGGACACCATGTTTAACTCATCTAGGCTCAGAAAGGTCTCAGTTATCACAAACTGGCTGCAGTCTTTCAAGGCCTATTTAAATCAGATGCAGTTTTGATTTGGTTGAACTTTCACATCAAATCCAATGACCATATTCACCCCATTCTACAAAAATATATAAACAAATTACAATACTCCAAGATAAACACAAAACAGCTATAAAACAGCCACTGTGTCACCAAGGTACTCACTGTCACTGCCACTTTCCAGCTTTTCAGCAATAATCCACGCTGTTGGTCCTATGTACAACAAAACCTCTCCATTTTTTACATTATTTGAAAACATCAGCTGATTTTATTAAGGCTAGATCAAACTAAGTTCAGTCCTGTTTCATCGAACAAGCCCCGGGCTTTACTCGGTTATTGGAAATGGAAAACAGCAGTAGCAGCTCTGTGCCAGGGCTCTTTACTGAAGGTGTCGCTGTAAAACTGCCACATATAAGGTTAAATATGTTCAAATAAAACATGTGGAATGTCTTTTACAAGCTTCATATGTGGTGTTTAATTCAGAACAGGCACCAGTGTTAGCTTAGCACTGACATAAAGACGCAGAAATGAGCTTTTTCTCTGAGGTGCTTATTCTGCTTTTTGATATTGATATTCATGGCCTGAACTGAAGGAATAACTGTGATAGTCAGGGTACACCATTGTAATGTCAATATCTTGGTGCCATTTTAGGGCAAAAAAAATGACTGCAGACAAAGTCCCTGTGAGTTTTTAGCCTCTTCTCAGAGTTTCAGAGCTGTGGAGCTCAGCAGAAAGCAGAGAGAGACAAACGCCCACATAATACTGCATAATAATAGTAATGATGATCATAATTATTTTGAAAAACCGCTTGTGGTGTTTCCCTCAAGTGGTAATTTCGGTGCATGTGTGAGATAGTGCTGTGTTTGGAAACTGCTTGTTTCAGTAAATATGAAGCATTCTGGTCTCATTAGGGTGGAGGAGATGCTCTCGTGGGAGAGGCCATGATAGAGAACCTTAATCCAAACACAACTATGGGAGCCTTATGGGACATAAAGGTAGCTTAGTTTTATGTTTATGTTTTCTTCTCTCTCTAGCCCACAGTGATATGGTTCTGCAGGGAAATAACATACTCCTCTCACTCTCGCACACCCACCCACACACACACACACACACGCCGTCGCCATCTTTCAAGTTAACTGCAATGACAATTCTCCCTGGCTCTGACACACTCTCGCTGTGCTCCTGATGGAGTGGCTCTAGTACGGCGCTCTCCAGCAGCACACACTCCTTCGCCCCTGCCGGTGGCGGCCAAAGTGAGTGACATCATTAATTATTTGCTTCTGAGCTTCACATGAAAAGGCAGCTTCGGAGGGAGGAGTAACTCTTGTACACCCGTCTGCAAAACTACTGGATAAAACGCCTCTCAGGCCGAGCTGACAGCATGCATCCCAATTACAGGCTCAGCCAACTCTGAAATTACAGCCAGCCCACCGCCCGTGGACCCCATCCCCTCGGCACACTATATAACAGCCAACCATCATAACAGGGGTTCACGACAATGACTTTCAGGTGAGGGAACCTGTTTAACTTTTAAAAGCAAGATTTTATAGTTCTTTTGGGCCATTTCCTCTGGTCTCTTGGTCATCATGAGCACACAATGCAAAGAGCAGCTGGCACAACGGGTGTAAAATCATAAACTAACATACAAAACAAAAGCAATGTATAGTTAATATATAGTAAAAATATTTAAATGCTGTGAAATTGTCTCTGATTCAGTTAGGATTGTTTTTTGCCTCATTCTAAATGTAGTTCCTCTGAACTTTGTTTCATAAGTTTGAGGCTAGTGTAGCTAATAAGTGACGAAAGTCTTAGAATGGATAGTGGTGTGATGGTATTAATTAATACTGGTCACTAAAGCATGAGACAAAACACAGGATAGATCACAATGAATACATAACACAAAAGATACAACACTATAAACTACTCCATACAAATAATCAGAAGGGTTCAAAAATGTGAGTGGTAGTTTATACATAAATATTTGAGATACATACAGATACGTACAGTTAACACCACACCACCTCACTTTAAGCAGATCCTGTTTTACAAAAATCACAGGCCATCACCTTCAGCCTTTTAAAATCAACCCATAACATGTCAGCCATTTAGTTATGCCAACAACTAAAGCGATCATCACATTGTTACATGTGAAATCATGTGTGCCACAATTACTGACCTCCCTGGCCTTAATACTTTGTACAACCTCCATTTGCCAAGAGGACAACACTTAATCAACTAATATAACATTTCACAAAGTTGGAGAATACAGAGAGAGGGATCTTTTCTTTTCCTCTTTGGTCTCTAGATTGTCCAGAGTCATGGGTCCTCTCTAATTCACTCTCCTCTTCAGCTCACCCTACAGATTTTCAATGGGATTTAGTTCTGAAGACTGAGATGGCCATGGAAGAAGGCTGATTTTGTGTCTGATGAACCATTTCTCTGTTGATGTGGCCATATGTTTTGGATCATTATCCCTCTGAAAGACCCAACGACGAGCCATTTTCAGTTTTCTGGCAGAAGCAACCAGATTTTTATTAAAAATGTCCTGGTATTTTAAAGAGTTCATCAGGCCATGCATTCTAACAAGTGTAGGTACCATACCGTCCAACAGGTGGCGACACCACCAGAAATCCAATGCAAGCACTGCACCACAGGTCGGGTGGAGTGTGCCCCTAGGGGCAGTGTCTATTCTGAAGGTTATGAAAGCTGGCCAACCCCCCCACATTCCCTCTCTCTGGGTTGTCAAGGCAGACCTCTCGAGGCCATTTTGTCTACAAGACAAAGAAATTCACTTTTGTTCCAAACAAAAGACTTGCTTAAGTTTCAGTAACTTAGCCAAAGTTTATCTTAGATGTCTGACCAATGTTGGAACAAGCTATCAACAAAGTCAAGCTTGTAACTGGCTTTTTTGCGGCCTGTGAATAGGTGAGGCGACCAAGTTCCTCGCTTGCACTGCAGAAGCTCCATCCCTGGATCATGGCAGACCGGATGATTCCCGGCAGCAACTGGATGAAATTCCCACTCCGAATTGCCTTTCAAATTTCTACAGAAACTTCAGATATTTGCAAAAATTCAGAACTTCAGAAACAGAAACTCATGTGAATCTGTTTAGGTTCATGTGGTAAACTGTGTTTTATTTATCTTTGCATGCGACCTTTCCTTTGCATGCAACCTGTCCATTGTGATCACAAAGTTACTAATACTAGAAATTCTCAGCACTCATAAGAATTCCTAATCTCTATACGTATAAAGCTAAACAACATTTTATAAGACTGAAGTCATAATTTAAAATGCACATTTTGAACCCAGTACAGACTAGATAACGCTCAATTAATCTCATTATTGGTGCCTTTTTTCCTTTGTCTCCAGAGACAAAGTGTGTGTAAGTGTAAAGTGACCAGTTGTCATATGTTAACACACCACAGCACACAGTGTGAAATTCTTCCTCTGCATTTAACCCAATCACCAAGTGAAGCAGCGGGCGGCCAGGAACACAGCGCCCGAGCAGCAGTGTGTGGGGGCGGTACCTTGCTCAAGGTTGCCTCAGTGGTGCTACTAGCAGTCCTGGATTTCGAACCCACTGCCTTCTGGTCACAGAATGGCATGTTCTCTTGACTTTCCTATTTCCTATGAAGAGGGGCTAAGAGAAATGGGTCTCTGTGTCACATCCTTTTTATACCCTGGAAACAGAGGAAGCCATGGATTACTAATTAAATTCTTCAGCTACATTTATTTTATAGGAATTGTTAGGGGTGCCAATCATTGTGGCACTGGTGATTTTATTTCTTAACGATGTGAAAAAATAAGTTAAAGTTCGATTGTTAATAATTTTTTGGTGTGAGAATATGCTAGCGCAATAAACAATTTACTTAAAGGCTTTTTACATGTTTTATCAGGGTTGACAACAATTGTGGGGGGTGCTGTATATCCCCTGTCTTGCCCTGCACACGGTGGCTCCAGAACCAGGGTTGGGAACCTTTGCCCTGCTTATATCTCCTGTAATAAGAACCCAATGCAAATTAATCAGCACCTTTGATTTTACTGTAAATGCATTCAGTCAAAACATTTTTACACCCCTACCTCAAATACTGAAAATGTTTGTGTGAAAGTTTGATCTCCAGATCTTTGTGTATCTTTACGATCCTATAAAGCTTTTTTACTGTGTGTTAAAATGCCCCAAAGGTGAAGTTTGAGCAGTAAATAGAAGTGCATAAAAAGATGATCGGCGCAAGATCAGTATGATCATGTCACAGATGGAGAAGTGAACTTGAACGTACCTCGCTAGTGTAGATTGCCCGTGTAGCATGCAGGATGAGCCCAAGCGCAGACAGAAGTGAGAGGGCTGGTTAGTCACGCTCTTTGATCTGCGAACGCTCTAAGCACAGAGTTTAGATTCCCCCCGGTATCTTCGTTCACACTCATACACAAATTAAGGGTATACTCATGTGAGTTGAGAGACAGATGAGTCGACAGGGCGATAGGGAACTCAATGTCTGAGCGAGGAGGAAATCCCATTTCCTGTTTAAATACCCTGTGACACGCTCCTTTCCTATGACCTTTGCTCGTCACCTGACTTGTGCATGTGACAGTACCTTCCCCTCCAGGACCGTCTCTCGATGGTCCAGGCTGAGAGGATACCCTGCGCGGTAGTCCTGGATGAGAGTAGGGTCCAGGATGAACCGCCCGGGGACCCAGGACCATTCTTCCGGACCGTAGCCTTCCCAGTCGACTAGGTACTGGGTTCCACAGCCACGACGTCGCGAATCGAGGATCCGCCGGACAGTGTAGGCAGGACCACCATCAATGATCCGAGGTGGAGGAGGGTCCGGAGCAGCAGGCAC
>JBBPCX010032324.1:0-16013 GCA_037974365.1 Hydrocynus forskahlii | reverse complement strand
CAGTTAGTGATCCTGTTCCACTACGGTTCTACTCCACATTATGGCAAGAACCACTTAACTAAGTAAAAAAAACAAAACAACAGTCCGTCATTATAAAACATATTCTGGTTTAACTTTTTTTTTGTTTACTGCATAATTCCATGTGTTCCTTCATCATTTTGTTTGTTTTCAAAATTAATCTACAATGCAGAAAATAATAAAAGCAAAGAAGAAACATTGAATGAGAAATTGTGTCCAAACTTTTGACTGGTAGTGTACGTTTGGAGCTCCGAGGTGAAGTAGAGCGACTAACTGCTCTACACACAGCCTTAGTGTAGCGCAACAGCAGTGATAATCCATGGAAAATTAAGTGTAAAGTGACGTGTCCCTTTATCATACGTGAACACACGAACACTGCATGAAATTGTTCTCTCCGTTTAACCTCTTCACCAAATAAAGCAGTCAAAATAGCAGTCATGGGATTTGAACCCACAACCTTCTGATCGCAACTCCCTAACCGCCAGACCACCAGCTTCCCTCTTTAAGTGTAAAATTTACCCTCGAAGTGTACATTTTTAGATCAAACCAGGTCTCATGAGTATCTTTTGTAGGTGTCCTGAACTTGAATAGTTGTTCACTTGTTCATTTTGCATACCCCCCAGTGCTCAAACACAGATCCCCTGTAAGAGGTTCCAATAGCTCATGAATAAAACAAAATGTCATGGCGTGCTGTGTTTATTCTGCATTTAATACATTCTCTGGAGCCGTCCAATCCACACACGCTGGCGTCTGTCTTGTGCTGCATTAGGGATGGCGCTGAACAGTGAAACACAAACACTCTTTTTCAAGAAGGCCATTTGAACCCCTCTGAAGAGCTTTCATTTCAAGAGATGTGCTCAGAGGTGCGGCAAGGTTTTGTAGAGAAATGACACAGCCAGCAGGGAAACCGTTTCCCATTTGTGAGGAAGCCTTAGAAACTCGGGTGAAAAATGCTCGAGACGTCCCAGCCGAATCCTTCTTCTTGTTCTGGCTCCATGTAAAGACAGTGAAAAGGAATGGACAATTGGAGAAAGGAAATGTATACGATTTCCCCATTACTCCTTATGAGGCTGACCAACAAAGCCATGATCGGTGTCCATTGGTTGGTTATCATGTTGTCCGTGTTTGTTTGTTTGGTAACCAAAATAATTGCCAGAAATGATTGTCATTGATGATATTGCCAATATTTCGATAAGGTCAGTAATTGGCCCATGGCTACTCTGCGATTCGCTATCATCCATTTATCCAGATTTGAATGGTTTATTATATATAAGGGTTGAATGGGGATTTTGAGAGCGATACTTTCTATTTGTTTTAGGAATAGAGGAGACCACAGTTTTTGCTGCTAGCTTGTGGAAACACTTGCCAAATGTTCAGTACCTCCAAAGACCTGGAAGCAAGCTTCTCAGACTATTGAAAACTCAAGCTTTCAAACCTAACATGATTAACCAGTTTACTCTTGGATTGGTGGAGCTGATTAGTGTTCCACCATTAGCCATCTAGCTAGGTGTGTTTTTGAGTACATTAAGCAAAATGGTAGGCTAAGCATCAACATTACTCAGGATGGCTGTTAAATTTCACTCACTGATCTCATTTTCTGTAACAGCGCCGGAGACCCTGGAAGAAACCCACCTCACCACGAGGAGAAGCTGTTAAATTTCCTTAATCCAAAATCCAATGACCAGGCCTGCTGCTCAGATGTTCGTGAGGACTCAAGCCTGCTTGAGGCAGATGTGTGATGATTTAATCATACAGTTTACACAGTGCTGGTTGCTGAGGTGTTACCTGGTTGCTTTGTAGCTCCAAACTTTGAACTGCAGACATCTTGGTTGAGCTTCTACATCAGGGGTGCACTGGTTCAACTCTTGTGTTAATTACCGCGTGTTTCAATACAGGAACTACCAAACTATCCCTACAGGAACGTTGTCCACCTCTGCACAACATGGACTAGTTGTCCTAACTATTCTTTTAAATCCGCACCAAGAACTGTTGGTCTGCTCCTTTTTGAGATTGGCATGATGCTCGCGAAGCGCTCCCAGGTGCGGATGCCAACTGGCAAATGGTAGAAATGCTGACTGGCTTCTGGCAGTCCTGCCGGCCTGCACTGCACGCTTTCTTTTGCAGTAGTGCTGCACCTCGTTTGGCATCATGACCTTCTGTATAAAGGGTACACAGGAAAGACACGTACCATGTTTTGCGGGAATTCACACATGTTGTGTCATGTAGAGATTACCTGCCAGCCTTGTTTTTGTTTTGTTGATTTTGTCGTTCGTGGAGAACGGAGCGGCAGATGGCTCTTGCATGAGGCCTGGCCCAGTTGCCCGGTCTGCAGAGCTGTTGGCGAAGAGTACTCCGGCCAAAAGAAAGCTCTCACAATGAGCTTTTGCACTATATTCGCTCCTGTGAGACGGCCTGTAACATATCAATTTGGTCCATCGACCTCAATGTCTTGCCTACTTAGGCCGAGACCGAGAGTGAAGTCTCTGTATTTTTAGTGCGGTTGGCTTCTTCCATCTCTCCTATGATCTTCACGGGCTGACTCATTTCTTGAGTACCAAGGTGGAGCACGTTTGTGTGTTTCTTAGAAACTGATTGAGGAACCGCTTCCCTACCCACTCACTGTCGCTTCCCCAAATATAAAGACATGTCGAAGGGTTTCGAATTCTTTATGCAAACATATTCCCTACGTATTCCCTGGAGCGTAGCACTTCACCTTTGCTGACTTTCATATTAGCAGCTGATTGGGAAACTTCATTAGAAAGCCCTCTAAAAGTTGCCTCCGCCATCTCCGCCCATGTGTGCGGAGGCAGGGTGGCACTGGAGAGGGGCGAAGGTTTTGAAGAGTGCGGGTGTTTTTGCCACATAATTAAGGCGAGGTTTGGAAATGAACAACCCTGAAGCCATCAGTCTGGATCGTAATTCGCTTCTCGGCAGATGGCTTCCTCCAGCCACCCTCAATACACACACACACACACACACACACACACACACACACACACACACACACACACACACACACACACACACACACACAAACAAATTTAGTGGGACGCTAAAAAAATTCTCCTTGAGGAAAGCTGACAGCTCTCGCCACCGCTGCCCACTGCTCTAAACTTCAACAGGGATCTGCCTGGCCAGGCTCAGCATTCAGGGGCGCAGATGGTGTTGTTTTTCCACGGGTGGATAGAAGACGCTTTTCTTTTTTTTATGTTTATCGACAGAAGGTTGGCACTTGGGTTTGGGGAGGGAAAGACTGTTTAGAAGTCTGTCGATAAATAATAAACAGATTTTTTCCCCTGTCATTGGCCAGTGTTTAGATGTTTAAGGACCTTGGAGTCGAGAGGGGTGTCTACAGAGACGCCAGGCCGATCAGCCTGGCTAAGCTGGGAAAGGGCTGCTGTGGGAGAGCCAAACTGGTGGCTCCAGCTCTTTTACGGGTGGAAACGAGTAAATCACACTGAGCCTCTAAGCCTTGAGTGACATAAACTGATGCCTAACCATGAAAAGGCATTTGTGACTATTTATCTGCTTATTCCCGAAATCCACCCTTGATATCAGTGAATAAAACAAAACACAATTCAGATGTTGCTCGCTCAGTTGTTACTGATATGAAGTGAACCGATAAGCTTTCAGTATAGAAGCACCATTAAAAATATAGACCATTAAAAATACCTATAAAACAAATAGTTATGGACCAGAAATCTGATTTTCAGAGCCTCATTTAATGTGTTATGAAGTGCTTACACATCGACTCTAAAGTACTGGCGCACTCTTGAGATTTTCTACATTTGCACTTACTTAATATTTACTAAAATTACACTCAAAATTCTTTGCTAACAAATACATTTACTGTATGTTTACCTTTATTTGCCAGAACATATTTATTTTTTTTGCGCTACTCACCTACAAAAAGCCACCTAATATAAATATAGTGTAGATCACCAGACAGGTGTTAGATATTTAATGAGCTATTAAGTGACAGCCAATGGAATGAAACCGTTAATTAATGCATTTAAAGTTAAAGGACAGTCTAGAATTTGACTGTGCATCAACACACAACCAGTTAATCGGATGTCTGACATGCACTGTTACAAATTCTTTCATCTTATAAAGGAAATGTAAGATGTGGAGTACTTTAAGCACTGATGTACATCGCTCTGGATAAGAGCATCTGCCAAATGCGGTATCTGGTACCTGTTTTCCACTGCTATGTAGCTGGTGATGCCACAAACACTAATGTTTAGTCAGTAGTAGGGATGACACAGTTATCATCTGGAAAATAATCACGGTTTCACTATTGTCACGATTATTTTGCAGGTATAAATTTCACAGTGTAGAAAATCACATTCTTTAGAAGGTTTTACCTTTTACTTACCTCTGTTGCGTAAAAAAAAAAGTATTTTTTATTCTTGGGGTATCCAAAAAACTCCCATATGGCAGACTTCAGTCGCTTCTTTGGTGGAAATGAAGCGTATTCAGTTTTTTCCTCTGCCGTTGTTTAGTGCGGTCAAGTGAGCCGTCATTCGCTGATTGTACTGTTTGTGTGTTTCTAGCACAAGCGCACCGCTGGTGAAACATTTTTGTTCTGGGCGAGTCCCGCCAATCTGTTGATAGCACTGTCATAATCTACGTTTTTTAGAGCGTCAACACAAACACAGTGTTGCGGAGCCTTTATGATTAATTAATCGTGCCGTTTTAAATCACTGTTAATCGTGAAACCAGTTCATCGTGACCTCACCAAACAGTGGTCTACAGTCACTTGCTTGGAACCACAATAAGATGGGTACAAGAAAGCATCTCTGGTATGAGGTACTACACTTGCCTAAGGGAAAACCCAGAGGTGAGTCGCGTAGAGGCTGCTTCATGCAGTGGAAAAGTGCCTTCAGCTGCTCGTCTAAAGTGAAACCAAATGTAGCTCACGAAACATCGTTCAGGATCAGTATTGGCCCGTACTCAAGGTTTCAATATCAGAAAAGGATTGTGAGTGTGATGTAATGCCATCTCTACCCACCATGCACCTGTGGCCAGGGGAAAATAGCATGAACAAATAATATCATGTTTCTTCTCCCACCACCCACCTATCATCGAGCAACAGCAGTTATCCAGCTCAGGGACCCTCCTTAATACTGTGTTTCTCTCAGAAATATGGTTTTGGTATGGAGGTCAAAACATAGATTTGCAGTTCATGTTAACTTAAAGAGGTTTCTCAAAGGCTTCTTTAGTTAAACCCAGGGTTACATGTCGTCATAACATGTTATCGCTTTTCATTTTGTACATGATTTAAATGGACCAGGTGCTAATTACCCTGTGTCAGAATTTCATGATGAACAGACCATAAGAAAAAGTCTAAAATGGCTGAAAATAAAATCTCATTCCATCAGCTTACATTGAAAGCTGAGAAAGGTTTTCCCCTTTTTTGCATCGAAAACCAGTATATAGTATTATAGTATACAGCCAGGTAAAAAAAAAGTTATTTTATAGTTATTGCTATTATTATTATTATAAATATTATTATTATTATTATTATTATTATTATTCCTTGGTTCCTTTATTAAATGGTTCTATGTAGCACCCTAGCAGTTCTTCTATTATTACAAGTCATACAACCACTTTTGTTGCTGCTCTACAGAACCTTTTAGAATTTAGTATAAACTTGACATCAAATAGAATATAGTTGTATTTTGAAAGCTTGCCATGCCTCTAAATCTGGCTTTTACTAGTTTACCCACCCTTACTGCTCTCAGAGTGTTGCTGCAGTAATGTCTTTATCTACAAGCTGTGGTATCGTATTCCACAATGACCTTTAGCCACGGGCAAGGCAGAGCGGCCGTCTCGCTGCAGACATGGTGTTATACTGCATGAATTTGCTCGTGCTGTGTGACATGACCTATTCTGAATGGCCCAGAGAAGATAAGGGGGGGGCTTTCAAGTGTACTTTGCCCAACATAAGCTTAATTTAGTGCCAGATCTGTTTTTGTTGGTATTGATTTGCTTCAGTGCTGAACGGCCATTGCCATGAGCAGCAACTGGCTCAGGACAGTTACAGATCTGAGATGATCAGAATATCTCACTTGAATGCTGTTACAAGCCACAAATCCTTCAAATGCCCAGATTTAAAGGAGACCTGTCCTAAGGAGCACTAAACTCTGTATGAGAAGTGAATGTACACCACACCTTTGTGGTTCTCTTGCGGTGAGAACATTTCTATTCATTCATTTATTCCTATTCATTCACTTTTTTGCCAGGTAGTATTTGCTAAAGCTTCTTTTTTGATCATCTTAATAAAGTCCTCTAGAAATTGTAAAACGCCTGAAAAGACACGGAAAGCTCGTTGTTATCATTTGCTCAAAATGATTAATGTAGTTGTCAAAATAATATGTAGATTACTAATATAACTGATAAAGACAGCCACACTCTTTAAGATCACTTGACTGATTGTTGATTGTCTATTGTCTTTAGGAACCGCAAGTGTGTTCCACACTGCTGACATTTTCACTGTTTAGCTGCTTTAACTGTTGGAGCAGATCTGTACTGATCGACAGGAAAACAAAAGGAGCAAACAGCCTTTTTTTTTAAATGGATGTGTCTCATGTCTTGATCTTTCAGGCAAAAACTGAAAGGGCCAACTTTTCAGAGGCTGAAAATTCTGAGCATCCCTATAAATGTATTCAGTTGTGAAACAATATAATATATATATATATATTTTTAGTTGTGCAACAGTATATATTTTCTTTCAGTCGTGCAACAATGTAATGCTGTTTTTTATGTCATTAAGATTATAGAGCCGTATTTGATCCCCTTTTTGCAACTCACTGGAATAAGAATGGGAGCTAATTAAGGCCAGATCTCCATGTGTCTGCGTCTTTGCCATGTTGCCATGTGGACATGGCGGACAGCTTTGTGCCAGAGAGCCCTGGGCTGTTGCCGAGTGGTATTCTGTACGGTGTTAGCAGTGCTTAACTGAGACTAATGAGCACAGTGACTTTTTAGTGTGAACCATTAAAGCATTTGATGCCAGGAAGAATGACCATCTTAGATGTATTAATGCGAAAACCTTCTCTTGGATTGGAGAGGGGAGTTCGTGCACTACTAAATATGCTGTTTGGATCGCTTTCACAGTCCGAGCCTTCTCTACTCAGCATGGAATACCAAGAAACCCTTATGCTGTTTTTTTTTTTTTTTAGCCCGTTTATTTAGATTCACCACACGCATACTCACGCTCTCTCTCTCTTATGCCACTGGCTGGGCTTGATTTGATTTCCTGTTGCTGCTCTTTACATGCCACCTTTTCTCTTAATTGGATTTGCCTGGATGGAAGGTGACGCAGTTATACAGGCCACGGGGAATTTGGAAACACAACAAAACACACACACAAACACACACACACACACACAAACATATGCTCACAGACACTGTGGGTTAGTCCAGCATCATGTATGCGTCTCTCCTTATTAATTTAATCACACTTTAAATCACACTTTAAATTAATTTTGTAAATGCCAGCCAAAACAAGCCGGATTTCAATAATGTCTGGGAAAGGAATCTATTTTCCATTACACAGATGGAGTCCACTACACTGGCCCAAATACATTTTAACATTTACTGAGAACTTATGCAGTTATTAATTACAGGAGTAGAACATGAGGTAGGGCTGTGCAATATCTTGTTAACTGCAATACTTGCAATACTGATACACTATATGGACAAAAGTATTGGGACACACCTGTTAATTCAGGGTTTGGGCACGAGACCCCTTTCCTCCAGTGAAGGTCAATCTTAATACTTCAGCAGACCAAGACATTTAGGACAACGCCATGCTTCCAAATTTGTGGACACAGTTTGGGGAAGAACCTTTTCTGTTCCAGCATGACTATGTCCCAGTGCACAAAGCGAGCTTCATAAAGACATGGCTGGAGGAGTTCAGTGTGGAAGAACTTGACCGCCCACACAGAGTCCTGACCTCATCCTCATCCAACACCTTTGGGATGAACTGGAACAGAGATTGTGAGCCAGGACTTCTCGTCCAACACCAGTGTCCGACCTCATAAATGCTCTACAGAATGAATGTAGACACAAATACCCACAGAAACTCTCCAAAAGCTTGTGGAAATCTCACCCAGAAGAGTGGAAGCTGTTGTAACTGCAAAAGGGGGACCAACTCCATATTAAAGTCTCTGTATTTCAGTGCAGTGTCATTAAAGATCATGCTAGCGTAATGGTCAGGCGTCCCAGTACTTTTGTCCATGTAGTGTAGCACTGAATGCTGCAGTTAAATTGCCTCCAGCCTGTGTCTGTGGTTCACTTTGTCATTATCTCATGGATATAGTGCACCCTCTCACGCATTATGCAGTTTTATATAGGCGTGATCACAACGCAAATTGCCAATTAATGCCTTCTGATTTATCAAGAAGATGCTGTTTTAACTGATGTTTCGTTTAATTGAGCAAACGTGATGGTCCCTGTGTGATGCCAGCTTGGTAATTCCCCGCATTTAATTTCTCTGGGCTATTTCCAGTAATTGAAAAGAAGTCTTCCTCAGTCTGCGCGGCCAAAGGCAGGTTTGATCTCTCAGGTGCTCGTCCATGCTGTCAGGCAGTCATACAGACACCTAAATCCTCTGTGATCCTGAGCCTGTCTCTGAACGGGGGGCAGCTGAGCTCATTAAAGTCTCCTTTTCCTTTAAGCACCTGTACTGAACATGCCTGGGTACAGAGAGACTCAGGAACATCCGTGCTGGCTGGCCTGGAAAGGCAGCCAAGCATTAACCAATTACAGTCACTGTATAAACATGGGGAAAGTGTTTGGGTGGACAAAGATTGGATTGGATTAATGATATGGTGGCCTTTTGGCCATTTGTAATAAGTTCTGGTGTAGTGATGCCTGGTTTAGGGCCTGAATGATACACGGTTAAAAAAAATAGGAGACCACTACTGGTTTTAAGGGGCTAAAACGTTTGATAATTGATAATATAGGCTGGAAATTGTTTTATTCTGATCTAGTGGATCTTCATTTAATACTCAATAGTTTTAGTGCCTGATGTGCGTCAGCTCGACTGTAATTTACACTGTATGGACAAAAGTACTGGGACCATTACACTCACTGTGACATTCCATTCAAATTCATAGACTTTAATATGGAGTTGGTCCCCCTTTGCAGCTATAACAGCTTCCACTCTTCTTGGAAGGCTTTCCACAAGATTTTGGAGTTTCTGTAGGAATTTGTGCCCATTTGTTCTGTAGAGCATTTAGGAGGTCAGACACTGATGTTGGATGAGAAGTTCATCCCAAAGGTGTTGGATGCGGTTGAGGTCAGGGCTCTGTGTGGGCCTGTCAAGTTCTTCCACACTGAACTCATCCATCCATGTCTTTATGGAGATCACTTTGTTTCTTAGCTGATTTTTATTTTATAGATTGTGTTACACAATGTTATTGAATATTAGTATTAGTTTTATATGCATTTTGCATGTTTTTTGTAATTTTCACTATGTTGTTTTCTGTGTGTTATTACATTTTATTGTTGTTATTAGGGCTTTATATTCAGATCCACCAGTTCAGCCTGAGCTATGCTGATGGTCACTCTAGCGCTCTCTATAAAGACTTCACACACACACACAGCTACGCCAGTGTCAGTGCTGAGAACTGATAAGTCTGCACTAAGCCAAAGCCCTGCTGGATCTAAGCCTGCTCCTTTGAAGATATGAATGTAAAAGCATGGGAGGGTGTTAATGATACAGTTAGTGGTAATGACTTGACTGTAAGTGTAGGTATATAGGGTTTTGTGTGTGTGTGTGTGGGGGGGGGGGGTCTGGTTGTTTTTATAGCCCAACACAGTTGGATGCAGTCCAGACTTTCTCAGTACTCTAAATTTCCACTATTCATCATTTATGAGTCACTATTAGGAGCAGGTTATTTGAAGCTGTGTGTGTGTGTGTGTGTGTGTGTGTGTTTGTGTTTGTGTTTGTGAGTGATAATGATTCTATGAATGTTATGGAAGTGATAGCTTCCTTGAGATCAATGTCATCTTAAATCTGTGTCTCTCTAGCTCAGTCTCTGAGACAGGCGCACGCACACGCGTGCACACGCCGGCCGTTTGAGGGATAACCCGGCCTATAAATAAATATCCAGCGAATGGTGTCAAAGTCCTGCCTGTGTATGAAGGCTTAAGGAGAGAGACAGAGAGAGACAGAGAGAGAGAGAGATAGATAGACAGAGAGAGAGACACACACAGAGAGACAGAAACTGAGAGAGAGAGATGGTGAGAGAGAGACAGAGAGAGAGAAACAGTGACAGAGAGACAGAGAGGAAGACAGACAGAAAGAGACTGTGACAGCGACAGAGAAACAGAGAGAGACAGACAGTGACAGGGAGACAGTAAGGAGGGAAGAGAGAGAAGTGAAAAGTGAAAAATGCGAAAAGATGAGTGTACGGACGAGAAAAGGGAGAGGTGAGTGCGTGAGTGCGTGAGTGCGTGAGTGCGTGAGTGCGTGAGTGCGTGAGTGCGTGAGTGCGTGAGTGAGTGAACAAAGGTAGAGGGGGGAAAGACTGATTGGGAAAGGGAGAATGAGAGGGTGGAAGAGCCAAGAAGAGTAGAGGGAAGAAAGAGGGGTAGCTGGAAAAGAAAACAAGGAACAGAGACCAAATGAGAAAGGAGGAGAGGGTAAGGAAGAGAAAAGAGAGAGAAGAAGAACGAGAGTGAGAAAATAGGAAAAGAGCGAGGAAGAGATGGAGCAAATGAGAAGGGATGAAAGGATGATGGGAAGAGGAAGGGAGGGGGAGGAAGAGAGGTGGGTGAGTGGAAGCAGGAGAGGGAGAGGATGGATGAAGAGTGAGGGCGACTGAGGTGAAGAGGAGAAAGTGAGCGATGCTCCAGACTCCGCCCCCCGTCCCACCCCCTCTGAGTGTTTGGCTGTGTGGTGTTTGCTGAGCGCTGGAGCGTTTGACCCAGAGCTCTTAGTCCAGCGGACAGTGAAATAGGGGCAAAGCATAGACGTCCCAGCTGAAGACCAATGGACTTCCCTCAGTCTCATCTTATCTGAGCCCACTGCGTCCCCCCCAAACAGACAGGACCATGTCTCCATCCTCCAAAGGCCAGCCATGCAGCAGCCTGTCTGTGTGTGTGAGTAGACAAAAGACAGGAGTTAAAATGCGAGAGAGAGCGAGCGAGAGAGAGCGAGAGAGAGGAATGGAAGGCATTGATTTAACTGCATCAGTTTTAGAATGTTAGAATTGATTGTAAATTGATTGCTCATTTGTTTACAGTTGAAAATTATTGCCTTGGTTTAACAGAAAAGCAATGCAAATGAAGATTGTTGTTGTAAAGTAATTTTGAATCAAAGCATAGTGATATTCAAGATTTCATGATGCACTGAACTGTTTTTTAATGAATCACATCAAATTCTTGGGTTGAACGAAATTGGAACATGGTGAAATTTGAGAATAAGTAATGCAGTGAAGATGTTTTTCCAGCTCATTTTCCAATGAGATTTTTCCAGCTTTAATCAAATGAAACTGCATGAGGTACTGAGTTCGCAAAGAAATAGAGGTGGACAATTTAACTCCTGGATTTTGTTCCAACTACATGGATGCTTCTGTTACTGGTTTGAGGTAATTAGAGAAGCCAGGCAGCTGGAACAAAATCAAAGGGGGGGGGGGTTGCTTAACAGACCTGAATTTTTTTTCCTCTGCATAGAATTGTTGTGCATTTTGAAAATTTTCCTGGATTTCATTGAACAGTGCAATGAGTCATTTCCTAAAATCATAATCCAACTGAATCATTGTGAATTTTGAGCTTTGTCAGTGCATTGAATTGATAAATGGTGACATTTTCGATTTGTTGATGCACTGAATTGTTTCTGTGAAATATTGCAATGTGATATTTCACAATCAAATTAATCCTTGGTGAAATGTGAGATTTGATGATTTATTGAATCACTGCATCACTTTCTGAAGAATGCTATCTGAATTCTTGTGAAATTTAACATTCAAGATTTCTTGATGCTCTGTAAATGTAACAGTAATTAAACAGTTTGTTTGCATTGATCCATGAATCGGATTGACTCCTGACGTGATTAGAGATTTGCGGTCTTGAATATTTTGAGCTTTCTTGATGCATTGGCTTGTTTGATGAAGAAATTGTACACTTCTTGATGTGTTGAATTGTTTCTGTGAAATATTGAAATGTAAAAATTCACGACCAAATTGAAGCCTGCTGAATTTGGTGATTTATTGAATTGCTGCATTCGAATGATTATTGAATTCATGTGAAATTCAGAATTCGAGATGTCTTGAGCTTGCTCTGTAATTGTAACTGTAATTAAATAAAGTTGTCAGTTTGCATTAAACTATGAATCGGATTGAATCAGAGTGATTCACTGTTAATCGCTGTCTTGAATAAGAAAAATTGAATCATTGTGGGGTCAGAGACTTCCTAAAAGGCAGCGTACCGCCTCTCTGTCCCTGCGCTAATCCCTCAGTCACTGACCCGTAGTGGGAGAGCTGGAGGAAGGTTAGCTCAGAATTTGGCCTTGATCGCCCCTGTTCCTATTTCGGTCCGCCCCGCGCTGGCTTTCGATTGCCTCACGGTCTGCTGGACGCCGCGGCGGTGGAACTCTCCGTTTTCCTGCATTTGTATTTCATTCCGCACTCTCGTAATGGCTGCTATTGATTTGGGAGCTGCTGAGGCTGCCCGCCCTATTTCCGATAAGGAGAGATAATCTGAGTGATTCAATTAAAGGGGCCCGAGGATTAACCACTCGCGCTGGTGAGAGTGACCGGCCTGCTTCATTACACCTCCCCACTCTCTATTAGAACAGAGCAAAAACGTGAGATGGTCTGTTGCTAAAATAAGGGGGAATGTCATTTTTTTTTTTTATTACTGCATGGACCATTTCGTCCTCATTATCCTCTGCGGCATCTCTAGGGTTTCGGTGGGTTTAGTAGGGAGTGCTATGCTGGAGCAGTGTCATCATTTTAAATGGAACAGAGTGTTAACTCTAGCTTTGAGAACTTCACAGACTGGACTGATTGGCCTCTTTCTGAACTGCTTGTCTTGAACCAACCCCAAGGGTGTGAGATAGTCTTGACCCTGAGCTGTGTAATCCAATATGACCCTTGACTCTATTTGTGGACCCATCATTTCATGCCTCATTAGTTCATATTAAGCCATAATTACAGTACTGTCTTAGCCATTAGCTCATGTAGGAACTAGCATTGAGTTTAAGTGTTGAGGTTATATAGCAGAGTGTGTAAAGTGTCCATTTGTCATTTGTGAACACACCACAGTCTGAATGGCCTCAAATTCTTCTCTGCATTTAACCCATTCACCAAGTGAAGCAGTGGGCAGTCAGGTCCATTGCTTAAGGGAACCTTAGTGGTGCCATGAGCAGTCCTGGGATCTGAACCCACAACCTGCTGATCGCAGGGGCAACTCCCTAACCACTAGGCCACCAGCTATTGGTGTGTGGTGTGTTTGTGTGTTAGGTGTGTAAATCAGTTCTTCAGGAAATGATTGACTGCAACATAAAATGTCAAATTTCACCACGATTTGATTATTTGCTGCGATTGAGAATCACTTTCACTAAACACTCAAATGCAGAAAAATCTACATGTAATCTGTAGATTTTGTATTACTTTGAAAAAGTTCTAAACTTTCAGCCTCGTGTTGCGTGGAATGGTGGGTTTACTGTGGCTTCTTGAGGACTCCTGCACTAACATACTGTACAAAAATATTCAGACTGCTGAGTGAGGTTTTACAAAGAACCACATGTCCCCTCATTCTCCTTTCAGAGCATGTTGTGTGCTGGATTTAATAAATATTACACTGGAAAATTGAATCAAAATGAAATGTGAACCACTGCTACGTACCACTGCTGGTATGCTTATATGGCATGGAAATACCAAGCAGAATCAGAATACTTTATTGATCCCAGAGCAAATTGCTTATGTAGTGACTGCAAAGACACACAGAGACAATGAAAAGAATTCAAGAATGAGACAAAAACAATGTAATGAGTCTGAAAATGGTAGTGTTACTGTTGTTTTATCATGAATTCTGTTAATGTTCAGTGTGTTTATTAATATGCTACTGCTATGTACTCGTTAGCTGCTAGCTAGCTATCATTATATTAGTGTATTATTGTGTGTGTGTCTGTGTGTGTGTGGCCAGTTGTGCACTGTGTCACTGGTGTAGTCATTAACTGTGCTAATCCACTCTTGGGTTTCCTCAGACCTCGACACTGTCTCAGCCTCCAGCCACAGCCAAGCGATCGTGTGTGTGTGTGTGTGTGTGTGTGTGAGTGATTAGCGAATGCCAACTTCCTCTTCACTGTCCACATTGAATAACCTTATCATGCTTCGTCTCACAGCTAAATCAGCTTGCCTTGGTTTCTCGTGCGTGTGTGTGTGTGTGTGCACATGTGCGCATGTGTTCACGCGCATTTGTAAAAAAGCTGTGTGTGGATATGTGTTATGTGTTAGGTCAAGGCAGAGACTAATGCAAAGAGGATGATCGTGCATTTATTAAAGACGGTGCTCAGTTGATAATACCTCCATCACTGCCCTGGCTGCCTACTATGTGTGAACTGCAGGCTTCAAATGACTCTGTGGATGTTTTTATTTTGCTGGTTTAAATTAGTTCCGCGTTGAACACATCCAAACCGACTGGAGTAATACCGTGTGGAGAATAATAATGTGGCAGTAAGTCAATAACATTGAAATTAGAAGTTAATATAAACAAACAAATGAAATGTCTCTTAAGTCATAAAATCATATTAAATGTCAATGCGTATGTATTCACTCATTTATATAAACGGAAATGCTGGCGACGTGAAGGAAGGTCCGAAATGCATCAGAATTTGAGGGTTTTTTTTCTTGCAGAGCACAGCATACGATCCTTCATATCCTTGCCTTCATATGTGTAGAATCACCGTTTTTTAAATCAAGTTAAGCGAGACATGCTTTCACTTCTCCACACTCAGGTACTACTTGTGTTACTCTGATACTACTTACGGAAGTTCTACATTAATGAGAACGTTTAGACATGCGTGTGGCAAATCTGCACTTGCTGTTTTTGCAGGTTTCCTGTTAATCTTGCAGAAAGTATTTGTCAGTGATATTTAAGGAGCATTTTAGCCTGTTAGCTATCTGATCTGTGTGCTGAACTGGTCAACCAAGAAGTAGTTATTCTAAACCATTCTTAAAGTTACATTACATAGACAAATGTAGTGATATGTCTGACAGTTCCATGGTGACTTTAATGAAATTGCATTCAAATAGATGGACTTTAACATGGAGTTGGTCCCCTTTGCAGCTATAACAGCTTCTACTCTTCTTGGAAGGCTTTTCACAAGATTTTGTAGTGTCTGTAGAAATTTGTGCCCATTCATTCTGTAGAGCATTTATGAGGTCAGACACTCATGTTGGATGAGAAGGCCTGGCTCCGTTACAGTTCATCCCAAAGGTGTTGGATGGGGTTGTGGTCAGGACTTGCTTTGTGCACTAGGACACAGTCATGAGGGAATAGAAAAGGTTCTTCCCCAAACTGTGTCCACAAAGCTGGAAGCATGGCATTGTCCAAGATGTCTTGATATGCTGAAGCATTAAGATTGCCCTTCACTGGAAGTGAGGGGCCTAGCCCAAACCTTGAAAAACAGGTGTGTCCCAATACTTTTGTCCATATAATGTATTAGGTTAATGTAATGTTATGGACATGACCATAACTATATGGCTAGCTAGCTAGTTAGAACTTAGAGCTAGCTAGATAATTAGCTACACTACATGACCTTGTGAGCTTGACACTGCATGACCTTGTGAGCACACCCACCCATCAGACTCTATAACTCCTCCCCATCACACCCACCCATCAGACTCTATAACTCCTCCCCATCACACCCACCCATCAGACTCTATAACTCCTCCCCATCACACCCACCCATCAGACTCTATAACTCCTCCCCATCACACCCACCCATCAGACTCTATAACTCCTCCCCATCACAC
>JBBPCX010032314.1:0-16013 GCA_037974365.1 Hydrocynus forskahlii | reverse complement strand
GAGAGAGAGAGAGAGAGAGAGAGAGAGAGAGAGAGAGAGAGAGAGAGAGAGAGAGAGAGAGAGAGAGAGGCAGGCAACTGCTTCTGTCAGCACGCATCATCAGTGCTGAGTCACTGCACAGCAAGCAGGCAAGAGGGAGAGAACGACAGAATGAGAGCGAAAGAGGGACATAGTGAGATACAGACAGAGAGAGAGAGACAGAGAGAGAGAGAGAGAGACACGAAGCAGACACACACAGGCCAAATGAACGAGAACAAGAAACGTGCACGTGTTATTATGCAAATTCAAATTCATCCAAGGACGGTAAATATTAAGCGGCAAAATCAAGGGCAAACTCAATAATCTGTGGCATTTTAAATTCCGCCAAATCAGAGAGCATAAAAAGCCCATTATCTGTTCACAGTTCTATCCTGCAATCACTGAGGTTAACCAGGATGTAAACATCTCAGGGGAAACACATAGAAACGGTAATCCATGAATCCAGCTTATCCTTGAGCGTTTATTTTGCTAGTTTGTTCCCAAACTACAGACCTGCTGGGTTTTTTTTTGTCCTGGTTCGTCTATCAACCACACTGAAATGAGATCAAAATAAATGCAGTGATTTATGCCGAACACAGGCCTAACTGTGATTGGATTGTTATCTGACTCCCATCCCCAAAAAGCAAAATAAAAAATCTGGGAATGAGAGTGGGGGTTGGGGGTTTTAAATTAGTTTAAAAACTGAAATTATAACAACATTTTATTAGTAAAATCCAAAAATTACTCAGATATTAGTCTGTTGTAGGTGTTAAAGAAGGTCTGCAGAGAGGAAACAGGATTATTCTGTATTTTGTTCTCTTTGCTATGTATTACATTCTTACTATAGACAATCCATTTTGTTCATTTGGAAGCAGTTCTCAAGGGGGTGGTGTAATCCAACAAGAGTGCATTATTTAGGTTAAAATAATGCAGCTAATTTTAAATCATATCACCTTATTTGTTTACCAATGCATCTTTATACACAATATGGACAAAAGTATTGCTGAAGTCAGGTGGATCCTCACTTCCAGTGAAGGCCAATCTTAATGCTTCAGCATACCAAGACATTTTGGACAACACCATGCTTCCAACTTTGTGGACACAGTTTGGGGGAAGATTTTTTTTTTTATTTCAGCATGACCAAGCCCCAGTGCACAAAGCAAGCTCAATAAAAACATAGCTGGATGAATTCAGTGAGGAAAAACTTGACTGTCTCACACAAAGTCCTGACCTCAACCCCATCCAACACCTTTGGGATGAACTGGAACAGAGATTGTGAGACAGGCCTTTTCATCCAACATCAGTGTCTGACCTCATAAATACTCTACAGAATGAATGGGTACAAATTCCCACAGAAATCTGTGTAAAGGCTGAGTGGAAGCTGCTATGGCTGCGGGGGAGGGGGACTCCATTTTGTATTTGAATGCAATGTCGTTGAAGTCCCTGTTGGTGTAATGCTGAGGTGTCCCAATTATTTTGTCCATATAGTATATATTGCCCATTAGCATAATAAGCGTACTGCAATAATTGCAATGCTAGTATTTTCGTCCTGGTTGTGCAGCCCTGCAACAGTGCTGCACTTAAGAGACTGATTACATCAGACGGGGAGACAGAAAAGGCAGAGTCAGCAACAGGCTCCCCCCAGGCCGACCAGACAAGTGAACTGGAAAGATCTGTTTGCATTTGGCTGTTTCTCCAACTCACTAACTCATATCTGTACGAAACCCAAATGAACATGAACTCCATTCTGCCCTGTGGTCAGAATACGGACTGTAATTTGCAATGTGAAATATCCTAATATAACAACATAAACAAAATACAAGTGTTAAGATTATACACTGTTATTGTGATAAGTTGTGGTCTACCAGGACTATTACTATGCTGAAAATGTGATGTACACTATATGGACAAAAGTATTGGGACATGTCTATTTTTCAAGGTTTGAGCTAGACCCCTTACTTCAAACTTAATGCTTCAGCATACAAAGACATTTTGGATAACGCCATGCTTCCAACTTTGTGGACACAGTTTGAGGAAGAACATTTTCTGCTCCAGCATGACTGTGTCCCAGTGACCATTCTGTCATACACAAACACACCACAGCACACAGTGTGAACAGCATGAAATTCTTCCTCTGCATTTAACCCATTCACATAGCAAGCTCCATAAAGACATGGCTGGATGAGTTCGGTGTGGAAGAACTTGACTGGCCCACACAGAGCCCTGACCTCAATCTCATCCAACACCTTAGGGATGAACTGGAATGGTGAGCCAGGCCTTCTCGTGCAACATCTGTGTCTACAGAATAAATGGGCACAATTTCCACACAAACCAAACTCTTGTGGAAAACCTTCCAAGAAGAGTGGAAGTAGTTACAGCTGCAAAGGGGGACCAACTCCATATTAAAGTCTATGTCCCTGTTGGTGTAATGATCAGGCGTCCCAATACTTTTGCCCTGTGTACCTTAAACATTTGTGTACCTTAAGAACACGCATGTTCTGTTTACTCACAAGAAGCCATGCAGCAATTATCTTCTATTAAAACTCCACATTTAAGCACTACCTCAATACAATATAGCATTTACTCACTGGTCTTCACGTAAGCAACAGATGTTGAAGCACTAGCTGATTTTCCTCTCACCGCTGGAGCAGCCAAGTATTACATCACTGCCAGCCAACCCAACAGGCTTGTTTATGCTATGCAATGTTCCACAACGCTAACTGCACTGTTCCACTACTGACCAGCCCTTTCCAGAAGCCTGAGCTCAGCAGTTTCGATCACACTTGGCCTGGTACACCAGACCTGGCAGATCTCCATACGGGCCACAGACAACAGCTCTGACTGGTGTAGTGTAATGATGACTCAGGACCTGACCACTGCTGTCCAGCTGACCACCACTACAAAAACATAAACAAGAGAGGTGTGAAGGTGGGGACAGAGGGGGAATGTTTCGAGGTCATACAGTGTCTGCTGTCACTGCCAAGACTTCACTGATAAACAGACTTACACTTTTATGGACAAAAGTGTTGGGACACCTCTTCATTATTGCATTCAGGTGGCCCCTTACTTCCAGTGAAGGTCAATCTTAAAGCTTTAGCATACCAAGACATTTCGGACAAGGCCATGCTTCCAACTTTGTGGACATGGCTTGGGGAAGAACCTTTTCTATTCCAGCATGACTGTGTCCCAGTGCACAAAGTGAGCTCCATAAAGACATAGATGAGTTCAGTGTGGAAGACCTCAACCTCATCCAACACCTTTAGGATGAACTGGAATGGAGATTGTGAGCCAGACCTTCTCATCCAACAAACTCCCACAGAAACTTTAAAATTTTGTGGAAAGCCTTCCAAGAAGAGTGGAAGCTGTCATAGCTGCAAAGGAGGGACCAACTCCATATTAAAGTCTATGTATTTGAATGCAATGTTCCTGTTGGTCAAGTGTCCCAATTCTTTTTTCCATATAGCGTACTTGAATGTGTGTTGAACAACCCTCTCGTCATTCAGGTTTCATGGAGATCACAGACTTCTTATCTGTCCTGTACTTGTTTAAAGAAATGGTTTGGTGCATAATAAAACAAATAATTATTATAAAACAGTTCTGGACTTAAGATGCTGTCTGACTTTGGGATGCCACCCAAACCAGCCCTCGGGACCATGGCATTGGCTGATTCTGGTCTGTGAGCATGAGGAAGCCCAACAAGCAGATGGGAATTTGTGCTGGACTTAAAGGCTAAATCTAGCTGCCTGGCTCTATCATTCCTTCTTTTTTACAGCATCCAGTCCTTCAACAATATACTGAACCAGCTCAGACTACAGCCTGGGGCAAACACTCATTCTGCTGTGTTCTTGTTTTTACAGAAACATGGCTCAGTGATAGCATTCTTTTCAACTAGCTGCGCAAGCTAGACACTGCACTGACAGTATATGAGTACAGTAAGACTCACAGTGGTAGCCTAAGTAATAACCAACGGTGCAGAAATGCTGTAGTATTACTGATTCAATGCTCTACACTTATCATTGGTGGGGGGGGGGGCATACTATCTCCCCTACAGATACATTAGAGAGAGCAGGAGTTTACTCAAATTGTACTTGATGTTCACAATACAATCATCTACTACACTGAATACAAAACAAATCCTGAAACATGGAGTGTATTCAAAACATTGCCCAGCCCAAACTGTTTGCACTGGTCCTTTTCTGCATGTGTCGCTTTGAAGACCATCCACATTCATAGGTCATTAATCAATCCTGTTTTTTAGGGAGTTGTCCCCGTGATCGGAAGGCTGTGGGTTCGAATCCCTAGACTGCCAGCAACACCACTGAGGTACCCTTGAGAACGGTACCATGCCCACACACTACTCCCCGGGTGCTGCGTAACTGGCTGCCCACTGCTCCACTTGGTGAATGGGTTAAATAGAGAAAGAATTTCACACTGTTCACACTATGTGTCGTGGTGTGTTCACACATAAGAAAAATGGCCACTTTTAAGTAATTAGCATTTTAAGTAAATGTCAGGGAGTTCTTGTCCAGAACCTAAAGGGAAAACTGGCCTCAAAGTAATGTGATTAAAGTTATGGTTTGAGGCACAGAAGCTGATCCTAAATAAGAATAAAAAAGCCTTGAGTTTAACAGCGCTGCCACGTGCCTCAAGTGTTCATCTGTGAAGATGGCTGCCGGCCATGGCGTCTGCTCAGACCCACACAGTTCTGGCCTGAAACTCGAGCACACGCAAAGGCACAGAAACACCAGGATAGTAGGATGATATCAAAACCAATTTTAAACATTCTGATACGTGATCATTTAAAAGTCCAATAGTGAAACAAGGGAAGGCAAGGTGTGGAAGTGTAATCAAGAAGCAGTTCAGTGAAGAAGACAGAAACACACTAACACCACCACACACACATGCGTCCCCAAACACACACACACTTCAGAAGGTTTGGCTTAGCTGTTTCCCTTGCTGGCAAGGGTTTGTTGGTTTGGATCCAACTAAGCTGATCTGATAGCCAGAGCGGTGTCTCACAGACATCCAGACCTCATATTGACTGCACAATGAGACCTGTTCCTCACGGAGGAAATAAATCAGGCACTGAACATCTAGACGTATATTTATCTATCACTTTCTGGCATACCTAGAGCATGAGCATAGGGGTAAAATGGAACCCCTTCCTTTTCAAAACTATCATTAAAAGAGACCTAAAAACAGTCACTCAAAGGCAACAGGGAAGCCACTCAAATGTCTTGACAAGTGGGCGGAAAGACCACTTATGCACCGTTTCCAGGCAACTGCAGTGGTTCTTGCTCTGTAATTGGCCATTGCAATCACCATAATTAGCATAATGTGTCAGGCAAATGACTGACATTTTTGTCTTCCTACTATTGGAACTAGGACACTAGACTTTATGGAAGCCACTGTGTTGTAAACAGACAATCAACTCAGATTTATATATATTTAAAAAAAATAGCTAAATGAGTCGCAATTACAGAAACAAAGCCTTCCAAACCTCTACGCAGCTACTTAAATCCACATTAAAAACAGATGTGTTGTTTACTCGGTCTAACTTTAACTGTATTCTATATTTCGTATTATTTCAAGTTTTATCTACCACCCATAAACAAGGAATAAAATAATAAAATAATAGTAATAATTGTTTTGTTGTAATACTATTGTTATTATTGTTCTTGTTAAATTCAATGAAAAAAACACACCTGTCATTCTCAAAGACAGTTTAACTCTCCACTATACAAAACATAAATAAAGCCACATATAAGTAAAGGATTATATAAAGTCAACATATAAATATATGAAGTCAATGGTTATTTGCAGAATTAAGCAGACCAGTGGTTTTTATGACAACAGGGACAAGATCATTTTATTAAGGGAATACGAGGCAGTGGGTGAGTTAGAGACTCGCTCTTTCTCTCTCTCTCTCTCTCTCTCTCTCTCAATCTGTCTCTCTCATGCATGCTTAACCTTTACTATCCACCCAACCCCCATCATGTTTGCTAAATCACATAACATGATTGTCGCACTGTCTCTTGACCCTTCGCTGTCTGCCCCTCCCCCATGCCTTTTAATCATCTCAGCAAAGCTTCAATTCATTTTGATTTATATACGACAGTTTACAGCACACACTGTACCAAGACAGCTTTATAAATATGTGGAACAACCGGAAAAACTGCCCCAGAGAATGAAAAAGACTCTGAAAGGGTTCCTTAATATACCAATGGTCTAAAAATCAGAACTGTAGATAATTACAGGCAATAATTTAACATTTTGTTTTCAGCATGTACTGTGCTGGGCGTTTCCATTCATTTTGAACTCACTAAACTGGATAGCATAATATCAAAACACCACACGCAAGATCAGAGATTTGATTCTCTGTGCAAGCAGGAATGCCACTGCTGCATCCGCGGGCCACACACCTACTGGTCCATTCACTTACCAATGTAGGTGCTTCTGGATTATAATAAGAGCGTACTGTAAGGGTGCACAATCCCAAGTAGAATGCCCGGCCTTGCTGTGAAAGGTGCAGGGTGTACATGGTGACAGAAATGGTGATGCACTGCTACAGATGCTGTTGTACATCCTTCAAAAAGCCAAGTAAAACTCAGCAACACCACTGGTTTTGATTTGTTTAACTCTCATTAATTTTAAGTTGTTTGTTTCATCCTTAAGTAACCAAATATGAGTGAATATCTGATGCTTAAGGGCCACATTAACACACTTGTTACACAATGAGCTGCATCTTTTTGGTCCGGAACCGCACCCTCGCCCCGTCAGCCAGCAGGATCCCTCACTGTCTCAAATATGTGTTTGTAATTGAGAGCTGATGCATGTATAAGAAACTTGAAAAATGTAAAGCAATGGATTTGAAACAAAATTTGCAACAGTTTCTACTTAGTCAGGAGAAGCTGCTCCATGCTAATGTGTACGCGTCATGGGTTTATTTATAATTTGTTTGTTTTTGGTTTTACTCAGAAAATGAGCAAACTATAAAAAAAAACTATGATACATACACAAAGCAAGGTCCAATCATGTCTTTATAGAGATCGCTTTGTGCACTGGGACACGGTCATGCTGGAACTGAAAAGGTTCTTCCCCAAACTGTGTTCACAAAGTTGGAAGCATGGCGTTGTCCAAAATGCCTTGGTATGCTGAAGCATTAAAGGGGACATATTATGCAAAACTCACTTTTTGCATCCTTTTGTATTTCCATTTGGGTCTCCACTGCTCCTATAAACACTCCAAGCACGAAAAAAAAAACATCCATCCATTTTCTGCGAATCAATTGAAAGATTTTAGTGTCAGGAGTCATATGCTTCTACGAGCCTTTTGGATGGGTTAGCATGGGATGGGTGGGGCATGACCAGCAACAGCTTATTTGCATAAAAGTGACAGAGCCCTTAAACAACTCATTTTGAAAGGGACTGAAACTGTCAAGAATAGAGCTGGTGAGATCTCTTTATGTGAGAGTGATTTTGTGCAAAGAACTTCATGAACACATTTAGTATAGCCCATAGACCTATTACAACTAAAGTGAGTTTTGCATAATACGTCCCCTTTGAGATTGTTCTTCACTGCAAGTAAGGGGCCTAGCCTAAACCCTGAAAAACACTGTGTCCCAATACTTTTGTCTATATAGTGTATATTTAGATCTGAAACCATTGAGTGATTTGTACACAAGGAGTAATGCAGTATATATGGACCCCCAGAGAAGCTATCATAGACCCACTTATAGATGTAAATTATTGCAAGAACGAACTTCATGCTCTGTCAACAATGTGTGTCCCTTGATAGTTGCCCAGGAAGCAGATAGTAGGCACACTTGCCTGTTTTGCAGGAAGGAAAGAAAGCAGGCAGGGAAATTGATATGCCCTGGGCTCAATACAGAGGTTGTCTTTGTTCACTGTGACTTTGCTGACATTAGTTTTAAGACTTGTATTAATGTGTAGGTGAGGTTAATGTGTGCAGATACACTCTATGGACAAAAGTATTGGGACACCTGGCCACAAACAAGGACTTTAATGACTCTACATTCAAATACATAGACTTCAATATGGTCCCCCTTTGCAGCTATAACAGATTCCACTCGTCTAGTGGTTAGGGCATTCGGCCTGTGATCAGGAAGTCACAGGTTTGATTCCCAAGACTGCTAAGCACCTCTGATGTACCCTGAGCAAGGTACCGTCCCCACACACTGCTCCCCGGGGGCTGTGTTCCTGGCTGCCCGCTTCACTTTGTGAATGGGTTAAATGTAGAGGAAGAATTTTGTGCTGTTCACACTGTGTGCTGTGGTGTGTTCACATATGACAGAATGGTCACTTTCACTTGGAAGGCTTTCAACAAGATTTTGGTGTTTTTGTGGGAATTTGTGTCCATTCATTCTGTGGAGCATTTATGAGGTCAGGCACTGATGTTGGATGAGAAGGCCTGGCTCACAGTCTCTGTTCCAGTTCATCCCAAAGTTGTTGGATGGGGTTGATGTCAGGACTCTGTGCGGCCAGTCAAGTTCTTCCACATCAAACTGATCCAGCCATGTCTTTATGGAGCTTGCTTTGTGCACTGGGGTACAGTCATGCTGGAATAGAAAAGGTTCTTCCCCAAAATGCGTCCACTTTGCGAAAAGTCTTGGTATGCTGAAGCATTCAGATTGCCCTTCACTGGAAGTAAGGGGCCAGAAAAACAGGTGTCCCAATATTTTTGTCCATATGTACTTTAAATATACTGAAGCCCCCCCCAACACATATTTTACAGTCCTCCTCCAATTTGGATGGACTACTGTTCACTTTACTGAACTAAATAATTTAGTAAGTTACTTTACTGTAGTTTCACTGTGGATGTGCTGCTCACATTACGGTATGCTAATGTGCTAACTTGGCAGAGCATCACCATGGCTGTAAACCAACAGCAGGCTTTTACTCTGAAGACTTTCTCTCAGTCCAAACACTGTAGGCCTCCTTGTTATTGGACATGTGTCGCAAAGCAGTGGGGTAGCTGTGCTGCATTAGTGAACATCCTCTTTGCAGTCCTGATTGGACTGTACCTTCCCTGAGACCAGAGTAAAGTCATCAGATCAGCTAATGACATCGCCACCAGCAATGGGGTTCTATCTCTGTATCTCTTTCTTTGTGTTACTGGTCAGTGCTCACATGTGCATTCATGCACTTCAATTGGAAATCTGTAAACCTGCTCGTGTTGAACTTGCCTGCCATCCTGTATATGATCTTTGATCTTTGCTGTAATCCCACTTGTTTTATCTCAAATTTCCACTTTCCGAGGACATCCAGTGAAGAATTGCTACTCGTGAAAAGTAAAGGAATATCTCAGACATTGTTAACAAAGCTTTAATTTAAGCACATAGAAAAGGTTTATGTGTCCGTGTGTAAGTATATATAAAAGAGATAAAAGAGATAAGCCACTAATTGTCACACACAGGATGGGTGGCGAGTTCAACACAAGCATATTTACAGATTTACAATTGGAAGTGAATGAATGCACTTATGAGCACTGACCAGTAATACAAAGAAACACAGTGCCAGACTGACATGAACAATTCCCCAAAATCCCAGAGAAAAAAATAAACAAAATGATACAAGCTCAAAGTAAAGGTACATCTCCTAAAAGGTCCTCTGAGCATAATAAAAATGCAACTGCAGTCACCCATTGCTGGTGGTGTTCTGATGACTTCACTCTGGTCTCAGTGGGAAGCTAAAGTCCAGTCAGGACTGCAGAGAGGATGTTCACTAATGCAGCACAGCTGCCCCACTACTTTGCGACACATGTCCAACAACCATGAGGCCTACAGCATTTGGACTGAGAGAAAGTCTTTAGAGTAAAAGCCTACTATTGGTTAATAGCCATGGTGATGCTCTGCCAAGTTAGCATATTAGCAGGGACACTTGTTTTTCAGGCCCCTTACTTCCAGTGAAGGGCAATTTTAATGCTTCATCATACCAAGACATTTTGGACAACACCAAAAGGAACTTTTCTATTCCAGCATGACTGTATGCCAATGCACAAAGCAAGCTCCATAAAGACATGGCTGTTTGGTGTGGAAGAACTTGACTGGCCCGTACAGAGCCCTGACCTCAACCCTGTCCAACGCCTTCGGGATGAACTGGAACAGAGATTGCGAGCCAGACCTTCTCGTCCAACATCAGTGCCTGATCTCATAAATTCCCTCCATATTAAAGTATATGTATTTGAATGTAGTGTCATTAAAGTCCCTGTTGGTGGCCAGACGTTACAGGACTTTTGTCCATATATTGTCTCTGCACTCATTAACCTCACCTACACACTAGTGCCAGTCTGAAAACTGTCAGCAAATGTACAGTGAACAAAGACAGCCTGTGAGACCATTAAGCCCAAATTATAAGACGTATTAATTTCAAGATTAAAAATACAATGAGACCCAGCCTGTTTCTTTCCTTCCTTCTTGAATGCAAAACAGGCAAGTGTGCCTACTATCTGCTTCCTGGGCTACTATCAAGGGACACACATTGTTGACAGAGCATGAAGTTTTTCTAGCAATAATTTACATCTACAAGCACATCTACAACAGCTTCTCTGGAGGTCCTTATTGCTCAAAAGACTAGCAATGCATTAGCGATCAAAATCGACCTCAACCCCATCCAACACCTTTGGAATTAACTGGAACGGAGATTGTGAGCCAGGCCTTCTTGTCCAACATCAGTGCCTGACCTCATAAATGCTCTACAGAATGAATGGGCACAATTTTCAAACTCCAAAATCTTGTGGAAAGCCTTCCAAGAACAGTGGAAATGGTTCTAGCTGCAAGGTGGGACCAACGCCATATTAAAGTCTATGTATCTGAATGCAATGTCATTAAAGTCCCTGTAGGTGTAATGGTCAGGCGTCCCAACACTTTTGTCCATATAGTGTATCGCTGATATGTTTGATGTACATAATCCTTGTAGGTCTCTTAGATCTACAGGAGTTGCTCAACTAGTAGCAAAAAGACCTGATACTAAACCTCGTGAAATGGTGTTTATCCATTATGCTGTTCAACCAACTGCCCATCAATTTCAGATCTGCACCAACTGTAGCTTTAAAAAGCTGCTAAAAACTGCACTATTCTCCTCCGCCTTCTTTTAAATATCAGCACTTCTATTGCACTTTCAGTCTTCGTTTATTGATTTCCATATATTAATTTCTTCTATACTTTTACTTTATTTTGTTCCACTCCTATAAAGTAGACTGGATAAATTGTGTATGATAATGTGCTTTATAAATAAACTTGACTACACTAAATATTTAAGAGATTTAAATATCTATACATATATTCTCACATATTTCCAGGCAGATAGAGCTTCATAGATTGTCTGCAAGTTTGATTCATAGGCAGCCACTGGGGAGTATCTCAGTGATCCCCATTACTGTCTCCAAGATTAACGTCATGGACAGAGTGAACACACACACACACACACACACACACACACACAGGCGTCAGCATGCAGTCTGGAGTTACTGATAACCTTGACTCACAAACCAGAACACAAAATGTCTGTACTGAACCTGGGGGATGTGCTCAACAGGCCATGGGCAAGGGCTTAGAGTTCAAATGAATTATAACAAATGATCCAATGTTAAAAATTAATCCTTTAAAGGAAAGATTAACTGAAAAATCAAGCTGATCATTTGTCTCCTGGCCCCAACAAGGACCTATAATTTTTAAGAAGTAATGGAAGTTTATGTCATCCAAAATCTTCTGTTATATTCACCTTTTAACTCTAGTGCAAAACTAAAAAGCAAACTTCAAGCATCACTCAGGTCATGGCTAATCTTCTACATTGTAGCTAAAGGAGAAAACTGTTACTCAGATTTTTAGGTGAGCCATCTCTTTAATGTAGGCCAAAATTCTTGATATAAGCAATTTCCACCGGGATCAATAAAGTTTTCTGATTCTGATTGTGATATTATTATTATGTTTAATATACCACGAAGATTGGTTTGGGTCAAAAAAGGTCAGAACAAAAGACTGCAAATCAGTATGTTCTTCAGTAACAGTGATCTAAAAACTTTGTACAATTAGTACAGAAACAATACAAAAACCTTAACTATCCTATAAACCACACATGGCACGCCTCCATTTTCAACCTTGCACTACTAAATTTTTATTAATAACATGCTACACAAGAATGTCATATATCGTCGTTGTCTGGCGGAAACCTGGCAACTCCACTTTTGGTCTTTGTTGTTTTTTTTTCATAAATCGATAGTATTGGTCAGTCTCCACGTGGGTCTGTAAAGTTTTAGAAATTATTAACCAACGAAAAGTGTTGAAAATAGTTATACCAATTTTGATGACACAGTATTAATTTATTTAGAATATACATAGTTTTTTGAGTTTCCTGAAAAATAGCCGTTTTGGACATATGAGGTTTCGGCCCGACAGCGACAATTTACTGTAACGTTTACTTTACCATTACAATAACTAAGCATGAATTACATGTTGCTGTTTCTATTTTTCTTTCTACGTTTCACGGTTTTTAGGAAAGTGCTCTGAGAGACTAAGGGGTACATCGGTAACTTTTGGATACATTTTTGATACTGTATTGAAATTGGCCCAACCCTTCTAATTTGGTGTGGCTACACACTTACAGTCACAGTCATTGTGATATATTGAGTGAATCTTTGTAGCATTAAGATGCTGGTCATACTTACAGACCTATTACTGAAGCTCGTACAAACATACACTACATGGACAAAAGTATTGGGACATACCTGTTTAATAGGGTTTGGGCTAGGCTCCTTACTATCAGTAAAGGACTTAATCTTATTGCTACATTTTGGACAACTTTGTGGACACAGTTTGGGGAAGAACCTTTTCTATTCCAGCATGACTGTGTCCCTGTGCACAAAGCAAGCTCCATAAGGACATGATTGGATAAATTTGGTGTGAAAAAACTTGACTGGCCCACACAGAGCCCTGACCTCAACCTCATCTAGCGTCCCAATACTTTTGTCCATTTAGTGTATAATTTATATGAAGTATAAAATATGCCTGGATATTCGGATGTAAAGCTGAAAGCACTACTAGCACCACTGTCCCACAGCACATCTTATAACGTTTTATAAGATACTGACGTTTGTTAGTATCTTATCAAACGTCATCTAAACACTCACTTTTCCAGTCTAAACGTATCAGACAATTTAAGTAAAGGAGCAATCCTGAAAGTGCAAAAATAACTAGTTAAACCAATATTCAGCCCATTAATTATCATTTTTGCATTATATTTTTAATTCGAAACCAAATCCTTCAACTCTGAAACTTGTCTCTCCACAACAGACTGTATTGTCCATCCGGTACCAAGTTGTTCAATATACATACAAGAGCCTGTTGCTTAAAAGGGAACCCAAGAATACAAGTTTAGAAAGCACAATACACATCTTTTGCTGTAATAGCTGAATTAAAGAGAGAAAAGGTGCATATTTTGGCCGTTAACCGCCACATTTGACCACTCAAATCGTTTAAAAACGGTCAAAAATGATGCCAGACTCTTTCGCTCTGACTCCAATTCCTCCTCAGCACGTCTTTAAACACTTACGAGAACTCCATGGTTGCTTTCGTCCCCCTCTGCTCGTCCTTTTCTATTTCTTTTTGTAAAAAAAAGTAAATAAAACCAGAAAGCCCGTGGTTAACTCTTCACTGGGTTGCTCGTCTCTACGCTACAGAGGAGCTGTCAAACGGCTCGAGTGTGGAACGGGGCGGGGCTTCGCAAAATCTGACCAATCAGTGCGGCCCGGGGGCGGTCCCGTGTTGGTTCCACTTCTGACCTGCGTCAGTGATGCCAGGGTGACCTGAAATAAACCTTGAAAATCCACATGGAGATCTGAGATTGGTGGGACAGTTGTGATCACAAAGCAAAAATGCCACTGATGTGAAGCAAAGCAACGTTATGTAGCCAGTATAAGTCTATATAATATTATACTTTTATATTGTGTAGTTTTTATTCTGTTGGTTATGCTGCTTCTGTTTCTTTTTCTTTTGTTCTGTCCCCTTTGCTGCTGTAACAATGCAAATTTCCCATCTGTGGGACTAATAAAGTGTTAGATTATCTTATTTTAAAACACCATTCCAGCTCACCTCAAAGGTATTGGATGCACCACAACTAGCGAAAACAGTTCTACTGCTCCACAGCCTAGTGCTGGATGCGGAGGGGGAGCTTTATATCCCTCTAGCCAAAGCTAGGCAATGGGAATTATGACTTTAGGTCTGTGCAGCTTCTCCAGAGTGTCCCATGCTTTTCTAAGGAGATTATACAAGCAGTGTGGGAGTTTAGCTGTGTCAGCAATGGGTGCATCTTAAAGTAAGTGTATTCATCTTTTAAAAGGGGTGTGTGGAATTTGTTTAGTGTGTTTCTTGTGTGATGATAGAAACGTCCCCAAGCAAGTCCAATACCAAGTCCACAACCCATTTGAACCTCTGTATTGGAAATAGCAGACTGCACGCTGTAGCAGTGTTAATTTGCTCCTCATACGGTACTGTATCCTGTATGCCACATTTAACACAATGTACCATGCACCATACCGGGCAGGGGCGTGGCTAAACTCGACCAGCATCAGGAGAGGGCCCAATAGGGACTGATCCATTTTCTTTGCCCTCCAATCACTGCTTAGCAACTGTTGCTAGGTGCTTTTTGTGATGCACTATTTCATGAAGATCTGCTCAATGCATGACCATGTGGGAAATGGGAGCTTTCCAAGCTCCAAGTGAGAAAAATCCATTTGAACATCCCTCCCACTCATCATTACCATTCAGAAAGTCAACATTTCTCGAGAGCTCTTCTTCAAGCAACATCATTTTAACTGCTAATATCATATACAGTACAAAATATATGCGAATTCCTCTAACCTCAACAGCTGCTTCTTGGTGGGAAGTAGGGGACTCCGAGCTGGAAAATTCTGAGCCCACACGTGCCATGAATGCAGCAGTAGATCTCGCTGTACACTGGAAAATACTGGCAGGGGTATTACATCATCTGGGCACCTTTGGCATACTGCTGAAGCTCATGTTGGTCACAAACTGCATACTGCCAGCTGCTTTTGGCCAAAATCAATACACACAGCTGACAAGCAGTATGGTATTTTCAGACACAGCCCCTGATGTCCACTGATGCTAGAAGTTCGTTGAGATGTTACCATATATTTTTGCTTTCTCTTCAGTTTAAATGTTCCCAAAGGGGTTGAGCTACCGCATTTTTCCTAAACACCTGGAAAAATAGATTTGTCTAATGTTATTTTCAACAGTGTGTTCTTGAAGAAAGCATATTACATGATATATGTACTCATTTTTAATAAATAATGAAATTAAACTGGTTTGGTGGTAGAGCCTCTTGGAGCCTGCTGAACATTTCAAAATGTCTAAAATGGACACACTATGATATCTTTTATAGGGATGTCTAAAAGGAAAAGGAAAACAGGATACCAAACTGGTGTTTTTGCCTCAGCAGGTGACCTCATGCATGATTACTTGGGCTGTCTGAGTGCCAGACGTCTTGGAATAATCAGATGAGATAATCCTGACCATTTCTGCATGGCTTTTAATTAAGTCAGTAGAAAGTGGAGAGAGGGAATCATCACAAAAACTGAACATATTTTCTCCAGGGCCACATGTGACAGCCACTTCCACTTTTAATGTCCATTTATATCCGATATACTGTAGGCCTTGTACCTAGCAGCATTAAAATATCACATCCAACCACATTTTTCCAGTTTGCTCCATAACATCTCCCTTGTGGTCTACCAGCTGGTTATGTCAGCCAGTGATCACATGATGAAGGTTTAAACATTTGTTAAAAGGTTTATCACCCATTCTAAATCCTTCTTACAGCATGTTATATTTATAATTATTATATATATATATATATATATATATCAGTATTTAACTAACTGATCGAGAAAGCGGGCTCAGTGGTGGGAGAGGAACTTGACTACATGAAAACTGTGTGTTACGGCGCCGGCCGCGCCGCGGC
>JBBPCX010032303.1:0-15908 GCA_037974365.1 Hydrocynus forskahlii | reverse complement strand
TATATATGTATATATACGTGTATGTATATATGTATATATACGTGTATGTATATATGTATATATACGTGTATATATATGTATATATACGTGTATATATATATGTATATATATATGTATATGTGTATGTGTATATATATATGTGTATATGTATGTATATGTATGTATATGTATGTATATATATATATATATATGTGTATGTGTATATATATATGTGTATATGTATGTATATGTATGTATATGTATGTATATGTATGTATATGTATGTATATGTATATATGTATATGTATGTATATGTATATATGTATATGTATATATATGTATATGTATATACATATGTATATATGTATATATACGTGTATGTATATATGTATATATACGTGTATGTATATATGTATATATACGTGTATATATATATGTATATATATGTATATATATGTATGTGTATGTATATATATATATATGTATATATATGTATATGTGTATGTATATATATGTATATGTGTATGTATATATATGTATATGTGTATGTATATGTATATGTATGTATATGTATATATGTATATGTATGTATATGTATGTATGTATATGTATATATATGTATATGTGTATATATATGTATATGTATATATATGTATATGTGTATATATATGTATATGTATATATATGTATATGTATACATGTATATGTATATATATTTGTATATATACGTGTATATATATATGTATATATATATGTATATATATGTATATGTGTATGTATATATATATATATATGTATATATATATATATATGTATATATATATATATGTATATGTATATATATGTATATATATGTATATGTATATATGTATATATGTATATATGTATATATATATATATGTATATGTATATATATGTATATGTATGTATATGTATATGTATGTATATATTCTGTATGCACACATATACATATATATATATACACACACACACACACACACACATACACACTCACCCACACACACACACACATATACATTGAGGAAATAAGAAAAAGAGAGATGCTTGGGGCCTGAGCCTTGATGCAGTCTCATCTTTTTTTCGGCACTGCTGTAGTGATTATGTAGTGGAAAACCAAAAGCCGTCATTTTGTTAATTCCTTTTTAACTGCGCACCCATTACAGCGATGCCGCAATATCGATCACACTGCTGACTTGGCTGAAAGTGTCTGTGTGCATGTGTGCATGAGATCGGTGGTAGGGGGGCTGGGGGGCTACTCAGTGAGCCAGGTTTTGTTCTCTCACTCAGCTAATGCTCAACATGGTGCAATTACCATTATACTGACTGTTCAATCTGTGAAACTACAGCTTGCACCGTCCCTTACACACACACACACACACACACACACACACACACACACACACACACACACACTCTCACACACACACACACTCACACACTCTCTCTCTCTCTCTCTCTCTCTCTCTCTCTCTCTCTTTCTCTCTCTCGAACACACTAGGCTACTGCTAGAGCCCACCAGACGATCATAAAACACATTAGTGTAACCATTCAACCTTCCCTAGCCCTCAAAGCTGTTTCTGACTAGACTAGTTCAGGAACTGATGCTTACCTGGATAATTTATTAAAGTCAGCCTGGAATCAAAACTCTTTCTCACTTTAGCTATTAGCCACAATTCATTGTGTCAAGTCATTCAAAAGAAAAAATATTCTGTTTGAATTTTTCCCTGACAGACAGACGATTACACCTCTTGGGGGCTCCTCAAATTCCTTTTTGATTGAAGTGTAGTGAGTTATGACATTTTCTAAATGCCTTTGGAAGAATATTCCATTTTGCACAAGCAGCAGGGAAAAATTAAATTAACCATAGCAGCCCCCCCCCCCACAAACCCCTTTGATCACTGAGCAAAAACACTGAACCTCCATTTACAGCTGCATGTGCAACCCCAAATCAGAAAAGTTGGAATGGTATGGAAATTTACTTTGACTTTCATGTGTCAGACAGTGTCAACTTAAGATATTTCATGTTTTGTCTGGTCATCTTAACGTCATTTGTTAATATACATCTATTCCTGCATTTCAGGTCTGCAACACATTCTAGTTGGAATGGTAACACATGTACCACTTTGTAATGTTGTCATTCTTTCTCAACACTTTGAAAACATTTTGGCACTGAGAAGAAAAAGCAATGAGGCTTTTTTTTTTTTTTTTTTTTTTTGGTCCTATTCGTCTTCCAGACATGTCTTAAGGAGCACAACAGTAAGAGCTTGTCTCGATTTTTGTTTCGAAATTCTCCACACATTCATTTTTGGGGCGATTCTTCTTCCACAATCATACCTTTATAATGTTTGCAGAATTAGGTTTTACATTGTCCTGTTGAAAAATGCATGGATGTCCCTGGGGAAGATGTTTTGAAGGCAGCATATGTTGCTCTAAAATCTGAATGTACTTTTCTGCATTAATGCTGCCATCACAGCAGTATAAATTACCTTTGCCAATCTCATTGACACAGTCCCGTACCATAACAGACACACAGGCTTTTGTACTTGTTGCTAATAACAGTCTGGATGTTTTTTTTGGTCTTTGGTTCAGAGCACATTGCATCCATTTCTTCCATAAAAGATCAGGAATACTGATTCCTCTGACCACAGTTCACATTTCCTCTGTGTGATGTTCCATCCCAGATGCCTCTAAGCCCAGAGAAATCAACACACTTTCTGGACATGGTTAACATAAATGGGGTGGTAGGGGCCTATCAGGTTCACGTGCCTGTGAACCCGATTACCACAAATTTGCAGGTTCAAACCCCTCTGCCCACATTTGCTCGTCAAAGACTTTAGTGGATACTGCCTTTGTGCCAATTATAATTATAATAACCCATTGACAACACCTGTTGGAAATCACATCATGTAATTTTACTAGCCCTTAATTGCCCCTGTCCAAACTTTCTTTGAATGTGTTGCAGGCTTGAAATGCAGGAATGGATGTATATTACAAATTAAATTTAAGTGACCAGACAAAACTTGAAATATCTTGGGTTCATACTGTCTGCAGTGAAATACAAGTCAAAATTCCACAGAAAAAAAGCTACAGGTCTGTGATAAATTAATGGAACAAGGACCGTGTCAGTGAGGGCGAAGCACCTCTCATAGGAAGCAACACGAGTGTGAACAATCTCTAGCTTGCTAAACATCCATGAGGTGCTTTGCCAACAGCGCCTTCATTTTTGCGTAATGCACAATCTCATGACTGCTTCCTTTAGGACAGAAACAGCCATTTATGTGTGTGTGAGAGTGTATTAGAGATGAACTGTACCAATTAAATGTATTTACGCACATTACATCTAAAATTAATCTAGACATGTATCTTGCCCTATCTGTATTTTGTTCGATAGAAGGTATTAAGCTTGCATCACCTGCATCAGGGTTTCCATTTCATTCGCAAATTGAAGCGATTTTCTAAAAGGTCTGTAAAATAAAAATGCAGCCCTACTTGATGGAGAGATTTTCTCCTTTATTAGTTCATGGTAGAGCAGTTTAACATTGCATAGTCAGCCGTCCATTGCTGCAGCACTAACCATTCAGAGACGCCAGACAGAGCTGGCTGTGGGCATTTAATAAGGCTAAAGTCGGTGTCCCACCTCGCTCTCACCCCACGAATCCCTGGCTATGCTTGCTCACACAGACACACACACAGACACACACACAGACACACACACTTGCTCTGGTCGCCTCCGGTTAGCCTGTCTTTGATTACCTAATCTGAGTCTATAACAGCTGACTTTCTATCTTGGCATCCTTTTGTCTTGCTATTTGCTTTCTTTGTGTTTTTTCTTTCTTTGTCTTTCTTTCTTTCCCTCTTATTTTTCTCTGGCACACACATTTTCTCACTTTTTCCGTTTATCCTTATTTTTAAGATCTTCACTGTGTTTCAGTATTCTTTTTGTGTGTGTGTGTGTGTGTTTGTGTGTCTGTGCGCGTGCACATGCAAGTGCGTTTGTGCGTGAGGAGCATCCACACTTGAACGACTTTATTTCATTAGACTCTCTTCATGCATATTAGAGTGAGGCTCTTTGAAGTGGAGTCCTGCTGATGAGGAGAGATATGAGCGATAGGAGAGGAGAGAGATGGAGGTGGAGATGGAGAGATGATTTGAGATTAGGAGAAACTGCTGGAAGGCTGCGTAATGAAGTGAGTCCCACTGTTGTCTGTGTGTTTGAGTGAACGTAGCCTGTTGTCCATCACCCCTGCACTGCTGGGCAGCTGTGGGGTGGAACATACCCTGTGCTCTGGATGTTTGTGATTGCGTGGACATGCCCTGTGGTCTTTAATGCCAGTGTTTTGTGTGCAGGCTGACTCTGGAGCAGAAGGAGTTGTGTAGGAGCAGACTGAAGCTGCTCTGCTATCTGGACCGCCTGGCCACATACGAGGTAAGACTGGCCACAGTTCCAGCACTGAAGCACACTGGATCATCAGCATTCCTCAGACTCATCTCACAGCTTTAGTAGAGATCTGTCAGTCACATGGTTTTGCACCCATCCTAGTGGTTTAATATTTAATCAGCGTCCTGATGCAACATTTTGTATTTTGGTAGATATCACAGCACAGTGCGGACTTCACGCACATTTAAAACCAGTCCAGTTAAGCTAAGCTACTTTACAGTGCTGACATGCAATCCTCTCTGTTTGAAGATTCACATAGTTTTTGAAACATTTTATGGTGTGATGAAACTGCAGCTTCTGTTTCCTATTTTCTTCTCTGTCTTTTATGTATTTTTCCTGCATTTTGGTGTTTTATTTCTTTCCAACTTTTCTTATCCATCTTATTTTTCTGTCTTGCCAGTTGCCTTGCCATCCTTTTATCTCGCCATTTTCTTTTTTCCTTAAAAATGAACCACCCCACCCCAAGTCAGTCATGGTGCAATGCTTGCCATTCTGTTAGCTGATGTTACAGAATTTGTGTTTAGTGTATTGAGCTGTCAAATGATGTTGAGTTACAGTGCCTTGCAAAAGTATCCCCCCCCTTGGCATCTCTATTTTGTTACCCTACAACCTGGTATTTAAATGGATTTTCAATTGGATTTTAAATGAATGACCTAGAAAACAAACTACAGATTAATGGGGAAAAAAACGTGTTTTAAATAATTCTAAAAAGTGTAAAACTGAAAAGGGGTGTGTGCATATGTTTTCACCCCCTTTGCTTTGAAGCCCCAACCACTACCTTCAAAAGCCACTTAATTAGTTAAATAAGATCCACCTGTGAGCAATGTGTCAAATTACCTCAGTAAATATACATTTGTTCTGATAGCCCCTGAATAAACATCAGTGCAACACCACTAAGTAAGGGCTACCATCGAGCAAGTGACAGCATGAAGACCGAGGAACTCTCCACACAGGTCAGAGACAAAGTTGTGAAAGAACAGATCAGGGTTGGGTTATAAAAAAAAATCACAAACCCTGAACATTCCAAGGAGCACCATTAAATCCATTATTAGAAAATGGAAAGATTATGGCAAACCATAGCAAACCTGCGAAGAGAGGGTTGTCCACTGAAACTCTCAGACTGGGAAAGGAGGGCATTAATCAGAGCAGCAGTCAAGAGGCCAAAGATAACCCTGATTGAGCTGGGCGGCTCTACTGCAGAGATGGGAGTATCTGTCCATAGGACCACTATAAGCTCCACACTGCACAGAGCTGGGCTTCATGGAAGAGTGGCCAGGAAAATAACCATTTGAAATATGACAGGAGGTGTATTGGAGACTCCCCAAACATGTGGAAGAAGGTGCTGTGGTCACATGAGATTAAAATAGGACTTTTTGGCCATAAAGGACAACACTATGTCTGGCATAAACCTAACACCGCTCATCATACAGAGAACACCATGCCCACAGTGAAGCATCGGAGAGGCAGCATCATGCGGTGGGAATGCTTTTCATCGACAGGGACTGGGAAACTGGTCAGAAATGAAGGAAAGATGGATGGCACAAAATATATATATCCCTCAATATATTTCTTGAGGGAAATCTGTTTGAGTCTTCTAGAGATTTGAGACCAGAAGGACAACAACCCTAAACACACTCCAGTGGTTTAAAGAGAAACAGGTAAATGTCCTGGAATGGCCCAGTCAAAGTCCAGACCTCAATTCAATTGAAAATCTTTGGGATGTTTTTAAAGATTGCTGTACAGAAGCAATCCAACTTGAAGGAGCAGTTTTGCCATGAAGAATGGGCAAAAATGCCAGTGTCTAGATGTGCCACGCTTGTGGAGATGTACACAAAGAGACTTGTCACTGTAATCGCTGCAAAAGGTGGCTGTTCCAAGTATTGATTCTGGGAGGGGTTGAATAGGTTTTTTTTTTGTCTTACGTTTACATTTACGGCATTTAGCTGATGCTCTTATCCAGAGCGACGTACATCAGTGCTCAAGTAGTCCACATCTGTATCTTAAACCTGTAAAACTAAACTTCAGCATCCATCATTCAATTCAAGTTACTGCATGCTCGGTACACCTAAACAACACCTGTCAAATGGTACCTAACCAACACCTGTCAAAGAAAGCTGGAAGTTAAGGCAATATTAGGAAGGGATGAGGATAAGGTTTTTTTTTTTGTAATTATTGAGAAGTAAGCAAGCGAAATGAGAGACATAGTTAGTCATCAAGGTGCTCCTTGAAGAGGTGGGTCTTCAGGCGACGCTTGATCTGATAGGAAGAGGGAGTTCGTTCCACCACTGGGGGGCCAAGACTGAGAAGAGTCTTGACGCATGTCTCACTCTTCTTTTGAGCAGTGGAGGCTGAGAAGAGATACGTTGTTTGATCAATGCTGTTATGTATGGGGGTGCAAGTCCATTCTTGGCCTTGAAAGCAAGTGTTAAGGACTTGAACTTTGCGGCTGCATTCTGAATTAGCTGAAGTGGTTTAGATACCTTCTGTGGAAGTCCAGCCAGTAGAGAGTGCAGTAGTCCAGTTTGGAGATGACCAGAGATTGGACGAGAATCTGTGTAGTTTTCGTGGTGCGAAAGGGTCGGATTCTTCTGATGTTGTAGAGAAGGTATCTGCATGTTCTGGAGATCTGGTCAACTTGCAACAACAAAGACAGATCTTCATCTAGAGTAACACCAAGATTTCTTGCCTTCTTAGAAGGGATAATGACCGAGTTCCCAACAGAAACTATGAGACTGTGGCTTGGTGAAAGACTCCCTTTGATGAGGAGGAGCTCAGTCTTGCTTGGGTTCAGCTTGAGGTGGTGGGCCGCCATCCAAGAGGAGATATCGGCCAGACAGTCTGAGATGCGGGTTGTGACCTGGTTGTCACTGGAAGGGAAAGAGAGAATAAGTTGTTTATCATCAGCATAAAAGTGGTAGGAAAAGCCTTGTGAGGCAATTACATCCCCAACAGAACCAATATATAGGGAAAAGAGAAGTGGTCCTAAGACCGAGCCCTGTTGAACACCAGTGGATAATCTTCTTGGAGCAGACTGGGTGCCTTGCCATGCTACCTGGTACCTCCGGTCATCGAGGTACGATGCAAACCAGTGCCAGGCTGTGCCTGAGATCCCAAGGTTGGAGAGAGTCACGTGTCGAAGGCAGCAGAGAGGTCAAGGAGGATCAGAGCAGAAGACAGGTTGGCTGATCTCACTGCATGAAGTTAATCTAAGACGGCAAGTAGGTTCAGTGGAGTGTGCTGTCTTAAACCCAAACTGGTGGGGGTTCAGAAGCCTGTTATGAGAGAGAAACAAGTTGATTTGGTTATAAACGGCACGTTCCAAGACTTTGGAAAGGAAAGAGAGAAGGGATACCGGTCTGTAGTTGTTGACGTCTGAAGAGTCCAGTGAAGTTTTCTTCAGAATCAGTGTGACCACTGCAGACTTGAAGGCAGATAGAACATGGACAGCCATCAAGGAGCCATTGATTATGTAGGCAATCTGCGGGATGAGATCTGATGATATGATCTGGAGTGTGCACAATGGGAGAGGGGCGAGCGGAGATGTGATAGGTTTGCTGGACGTCAGGAGTAGTGACACTTCCTTGGGAGAGAGCAGTGAGAAGGTATGAAACTGGGCAGCATGGTCTGGTCTCTGTGTGGCAGGCAGCGTCGTGGTTGGGGGAAAGGATCTTCTGATGTCGTTGATCTTCTCGGCGAAGAACTTTGTGAAGTCGTCTTGTGAGAAATCTGGAGATACAGGGAGAGAAGGAGATTTGAGAAGGCATGAAAAGGTGGCAAAGAGCTTGGGAGGGTTAGATACTGATTCTTCAAATTTGGTTCTGTCAAATTTGGTTCTGTCTTTATTTCACAATAAAAAAAATTAATTTGCGTCTGCAAAGTGGTCGCTGTGTTATATAAAATAAAAGATACGACTCCGCCCCGGCCCCAATTTCCAGGTTGTAAGGGAATAAGACAGAAAATGCCAAGGGGGTGAATACTTTTGCAAGGCACTGTAGAAGCAGTCCAAAAAGGCTTATCATGGGACTCATAGAGCAAACATGTGCTAGCCTTCACCTTCCCACCCCTTGATGTCGTAATATGACTAAGGGTAACAGAGTATACCCATACCCAAAGAGAAGCCCCTATTTCGTGGCTTCTTTTTGTTTTTTCTGTCATACAAGCATTCTTCAGCAATTTGGTGCTTTTGGTATTTTGGTATTTTTTGGCACTTGGTGTTATGTAATGTGGCTGTTACCATGAAAGTATTAAATTTCACAACTCAGCCACTGATATCTATAGGATGCTCCTTGGGAGAATAGCAGTGGTGCTTTATTTCTTTGCCTGACTGCGAAATGATCGAGTCCTTTTATCCCCTTTTCCAGTCATTAGAGCTTTGACAGCTTTTCTTCCTTGGAAATTCCTTTTTATCAGACCATATTATACTTTTTCACTCTTCTTTTTTTGAAGGGAAGTTAAGCAAAACTGTGTGCGTTTTTGTAATTTTTTTTTTATTGCGGTACGGGTCAGACTCACCTCAATAAATCGAAACACATGACCTCAATTACCCTTCTTTGAAGAGGTTATTGTTCTAGAAGTTCACATACTTTTTCCATCAGTGACCTTTGTTCACACTATTTATTAAATAAATGACAGCGTAAAATACTCTGTGTTCCTATTGTTAACAGAAACTCAGTTTTTATTTTGGCCAAGATAAAGATCAAATCACATTTAAGGAACCATTTAAGCAGAAGTCCAGATAATTCCATTAAGTTCACAGACCTAAACCGTTCGTTTTTTTTGGTGTATACATTCTGTGCTAATGCTTGAACTGTGGAACGTAATGGCTGTATGGGGTGTGCTAGTACGTTGTACATAGTGTTTCAGTTTTGACTGTCCTAGGGGAGCAATTTCAGAGTTACTGCACTACTGCATTATGCACAGTTATGCCTCAGAAACGTTTGCAATATTCCTTCCCACCATTATGCATATGATAATTCTTTTTGTCCTTCAGCCTAATCATATAATCTAGCCCCACACTCAGCTCCTCAGTGCTCAAGTGTTCTGAACCCATAGTGAGTTGCTCGGTTTATTAAATGTTAAAGATACAGTGTATTGTTTTCTACATAAAAAATGTTGTAATTAACGGAAGAAGTTTGATCAAAACCTGTTCCTGTAGTCTGCATCCCCTTCAAAATCTAAATTTTAATGTGTCTTTTAGTGTCTAGGTCACATTCGATTTCAAAAGGTTATGCTGAGAGTGAAATAAAAATGGACTTTCTCACAGAGGGCTCCATTCAGCACTCTATCATAAAGGGAATTTTTCACCATTTCTGTTGAATTCAGTGGCTAAGGAGCAAACAAAGTGGTTTGTTGTGCAATTGTTCATCGTCAAGAGTTGTACTGATCAGGGGTTCTGCACTGCAAAAATTGCCATGTTTTCCAGAATGACAATCTACATTTGTCTTCTGGGTTTTTATATATACTGTAGATGCATGATGTGATAAATCTAAAAATGAAATGTTCATTCTGGGGACTATTTTGCTTCATCATGTCCTACGTGCACCTCTCTTACATGAATGATTAACACTATTGTATAAATCAGAACTATTATAAAACTATGTTTCAGGTAACAGGCTCCACATGTGTGACCCTTTCTTGTGGAGTTTGCTTTTATCTTACAGCAGTACAACCATTATAATACACAAAGACCTGTTCAGGGTGTTTCTCCACTGGGACAGGCTCAGCTCAGATAATGAATGAATGAATAATATATGAATATAATCATTTTCATGTAATCATTAAATAACCATTAAAGCTATACATTTATAGTGTTAGTTTTATTTGAAGTGTGATTATATTAAATATGAAACCTGATGGTGATAATGCTAATATGTAACAGGAGGCCTGAGCAGTATTGCAAAAATATTACATAATGATAGTTTTCATTAAACATTGTATGTAAATGTAATTTTAAGTTTAAAAAGCTGGAACATAGAAAATGCACCAACAAAAAAGTTTCATATCTTACTATTCACAGACCAGTTCATATGTGGAAACTAAGCTGTAAAAGTCCTTAACTTTCAGTAGAAGAGCTGCATTAATTTTTTTATCATGAAAGTTGGGCAACATGTTAATGGGAGCTGCAGTTCACTTTTCAAACAAAAGACTCGCATATCTCATTTCCAAAAATTGTTCTTTTAAGAGCTATCAGTCGAAAGGTTCTTTAGGGAACCTTTTCTGGAAAGAGTGTATAGCTGATACATAGCTGGTATACTGTACAAAATGGTCTGGCCCTGCTTGGGACAAATGGTACACTTATAGTATCCCACTGTGATAAATGGGATTTGTTAAAGTCTTCAAGTAGGTGCAGTAAAACCACACACACACACACACACACACACACACACACACACACACACACACACACACACACACACACACACACACACACCCTTCAGACAAAATACTCACAGAACAGAGTGAGTCACACTATTGTTAATGTTTGGGTTAAATATCACTGGTGTACCGAGGTTTTACCTGAAATCTGACCGTCCAACTGGAGCTCTAGTGCTGAACTAGTGCTGAAATGTCGTTTTTCTCACTTTCTCTTCCCCTCTCCCCCCTTTTCCCCCTTTCCCCCCCAGGAGATTCTTGGTGGACCCCATGCTGCAGAGCAAAGATATGACTCCGATTTTTTTAAGAAGTTTCGGAATCAGAATATTGTTCTGTCAGCAAGAACCTATGCCAGGGTAAACACCCCTTTTTTATTCTGTGTGTGTGTGTGCGTGCGCGCGCGCGTGTGTGTGTTGTCTGGAGTGCATGACTATTAATTTTTTGCTGCATTTAAGCATGCAAATCTCCCAGAGTTTCAATTACAGTTAACAATTTAACACATGTGCAGATGTGTTGGAGAGAGTTCAAAAGGTGTTTCCCTTCATACTATCTAGTATTTGGAAACCTGACATGTAGCAGCATCCCCACATAGAAAGCCTGTTGATTTATAGGATAAAACATTTTTGCATATAATAACATATGCTGTAGTGAACATTAGGCCTGGGGAGTTTCTAGTGGGTTGTATTTTATGATGTTTGCGAGACCTGTTGTTGTATGACCATAGAAAGGTTTTATTTGGTGACATTGTGAATATAAAGGGATACTTTATATCTAGAATTGCAATTATAATCTCCTCTTTTATCAGTCCATAGGATCTTTTCTGATTTGATTTGATTTTCCTTCTCCTACTACTCACTTTCTCTCAGTGTAGAGAGAAAGTTATACCATGTAGACCAAGTTCTACCATGTAGACCAAGTTCTACCATGTAGACCAAGTTCTACCATGTAGACCATGTAAATGGTTTAGAGACTTCTGAGGGTCCATCAATTTTCGACTTGGAAAGTGTTACGAATAGAAGCAGTGAACAAGTTCAGTCTGCAGTTTTCTCAGGGGAGGGGGGAGAAAAACACAGACTTGGGTGATCCTCAGGGAAATAAAACTACAGTCAGTCTGTTAAAAGAAGAAATTTAATCCCGCTTGAATAGAGCTAATGTCTGTGTCGGTATCAGAAAAGAAGTGGTATCATACAATCTCCTCTTATACTAATAGCCAGTGTGTGCCAGTGAGAGAAACTGATTCATAGTGGTGGGCAATACATCAAAAATATAATATCACGATACTGCAGACACATTTCACAATTTACAGCATGTCACAATATGTGTATTTTTTTATGTCTGATAAGTTTGACCATTCAAAAAAGAGCTGGCAACGCCATATAAAAAAAATAAAACTAATTTCCTTCAATTTTCCTTTCTTTTAGGAGAGCAATGTGCAGGCTCTACACATTCTTTTCACCTATCACGGTGCAGAGCTGCTACAGCACCGACTCGCCATCCTCTGCAATTTCCCAGAAACTACCTCACCCCATGAGTACACTGCGCTGCTCCCTGAGGCCTGGTAGGAATCATGCATACGCATTGGTGCCAGAGGCGCACTTTGATTTGACTTTTAAACACCCCTGGAGGTTGAATCAAACTTCATACTGACTTAACAGACAAACTTTAATTTTCAGTTAAAGCAATAGACAAGCAAGTCATTTTGCACAAGACTTGTGTGCAGTTCTTTAGCTCTGTAAAGGAGCTGACATGTAAACGACAAAAGTGTGATTTCAAGCTGTTTTTAGTTATACAATTTTTTTTTTTCCCCTTTTAACAGTATAAGGGTGTGTGAGTCAGTGACAGGAACCACATTAGCAAGTCTGTTTGAGGTTACTTAACCCCTTCGAGATAGTTTGAGACAAGGTCATTATGCTTAGGCATTCAATTTGCAAAATGGTAATTCTGGTGGCGTATTAGCTTTCATTATTTTTTAGCTACATAAGCCTCATAGGTGTAATGCATAACATAAGCAAACCTCAGAAACCAAAAGTATGGTTGATTGACTGTGTTTAGGTTGTGTGCGTTTAATTGTTCAAAAATGTGTTGCTTCAATGGGCTTCATTTAGTTTTTCCTCTGACAGCCTCTTTTGAGTGGGCTTCCTCTACAAATTTATTTTTACATGACCAATGTCTTAATCCCTTACAATTTTTGCTGTCACACCTTACGGCTGATATCGGGATTTGACTCTGTTCTGATCAACTGTCAGATATTGTGCCTCATTTAAAAAGCAGTCTAGACTAAAACACTCCAACATCATCATAGGTGGGTGGAGCTAAACTGCTGTGTGCTGAATAGGAGGACGTATGTAAATTAGTTCTTATGACCTCACAAACAGTGGTTGTTTTTGCAGTAAAGGTGGAATAAAGACCACATGGACAGGGGAGTGTACATTTTTGTTACTATAACGATGTTTAACAGCGTGCCACTATTTTTTAAAAATAGACCAGGTGTATTTACATGATATGGGCTTTTTAAAAGTGGAGCTCAATTTTTTCTCTTGATTAAATGCATCTACAGCAAACATGTTGCTGCAAGCTATACTCAGTGAAACATGAGCAAAATAATCTATCTTGGTTTGAACAATTAGTGGACACAGGTTTATATTTGTATTTAACAAAATACTCTTAAATCAGATAATTTTTTCCAGGTGGCACAAACTCATTATTTGACTGTGGTGTAAAATAATCTCCTTCCAGCTAGAAAGGTGCAGGAATGCAGGAACACTGTGTTGAAGAACAGTTTTAGTTGCATTACACAGATTCAGCTTCTCCAGCGTTCTGGCAACATTGACGACCAAGGCTGGGTCTAATGTCAAAACATAATTTTAGTGAGCATGGTGTGTCCATAAGCATGCTTGTTCCAAAATCTAGCTAACTTTAAACTACCTTCTGCAAGCACGATATGAATATGAGCGTCTTGACTAGCCTGCAGTCTGTTGTGGTCAGCAAAATTACTAAATTCTATATTCTTCACAAGTTTAAGCCAAAGCTGATTTGTACTTTTTAGGGAAGGTGTCAAATACATTGTCAAGGAATCTATTGAAATCAAGGTATTGATATTGCGGTGCAGATATATGTTAATGTAAGTTATTGATGGTTCATTTAACAACACAATTTGTATTAGTCATCCTGTTGTCCTTCATCAGTGGTCACTTTAGGCCTGCAGTTTTTGGCTGGGTATTTTTGGGTGGTGGACTATTCTCAGCCCATTAGAGATAAAAAGTGTTGCTGCCGTGCTGAGATTGATTCACCACCCGAATAATACCTGCTCACTGGTGATTCAGTTGATGAACTGAATGAACTAACAAATGATGCAGAGAAACGGATGGATTACAGTTTGTAATTGTAAACTTAAATAGTCAGTGGAGCTTATAAAACGGACAATGAGTGTAGATACACGGTGAGGTATATGATACTGTCGCTACTGCTGCTACTATTCCTACTACTAATAAGAAGAAGATGAAGACTCATTTATTTTGGGAACAGATTAGTGGTACAAGCTTGAGAAAAAGTTTATGTTGAACACTGAGTGAACCTGTCTTTATTCCGTACTGGTACAGACTTCTTTGAAGGGCTGATTATACACAATATGGAGAAAAGTATTGGGACACACCTCGTAATTATTGAATTCAGGTGCCCCATTACTTCTGCTGAAGGACAATCCTAATGCTTTAGCATACCAAGACATTTTGGACAACACTGTGCTTCCTACTTTGTGGACACAGTTTGGGGAAGAACCTTTTCTGTTCCAACATGACTGTACCCCAGTGCACAAAGCATGGTCCATAAAGACATGGTAGGATCAGGATAGTTTAGTGTGGAAGAACCTGACTGCCCCACACAAAGCCCTGTCCTCAACCCCATCCAACACCTTTGGGATGAACTGGAATGGAGATTGCGAACCAGGCCTTCTCATTCAACATCTATGTCTGACCTCATAAATGCACTATAGAATGAATGGGCACAAATTCACATAGAAAAGTCTTTGGAAATATTGTGGAAAGCCGTTCCAAGTCGAAGCTAGTATAGCTTCAAAAGGGGGGCCAACTCCATTTTAAGTCTATGTATTTGAATGCATTGTCAGTTAAGTCCCTGTGTAATGGTCAGGCATCCAAATACATTTGTCCATGTAGTGTAGAAAAAAATTCCCACTGTTTTCCTGGTTACCAAGAGCATATATTTCCATTCAAAAGACTACAAAAAGAGTGACTGTGTAATTTCTAAGGTGAAATTACTAAATTACTCTTAATTCTGTAAACTGGGAATTCTGTGTCCCCAGACCACCTCCAGTCTGAGCGCAAACTAGCTGCCCTTTCAGTGTGGACATGATCTCTCTCTAAAGAGCTGTCTAGACTCCATCAGTGACCTCAACTGCAAGACCTGTCCGGGTCGCTGTGCTCAGAGCCGAGGAGGCGTTTGGCCAGAACATCTTAAAGCCATCTGCTTCATGCTAGAGAGGACATGGCTCCTGAAAAGCGTTTCTGCCAAAGGCACCACATAGAAGGGCACAAGGTCATTCTAACTGTGTACTGAACTCCCAACAACTTTTGTAAGAAAATAAAATGGGTTTGGATATTCTACACCACTTTTTCTTCTCAAGCATCCATTCTGCCCTTTTCTTCCAAAGTAGATGCAGCCAGTACCATAAGTAGCAGGTCCTAGAAAAGCAGATTTCTGATACCATGAATCAACATTTGAAGGAACATGCCATTAGTCTAGTTGTTGCTAACTAGGTGTGTGAAAATACACCAGTGCTTGTTGATACATTGATCTGAAAGTAATTTTTAATTGACCTGTTAGCTTTCACCCCCTATTTTGGCAGTCATCTTGGATTCTGAATTATAACTTTATAAAGCTCACAGTACCGTCATATAATGTTATTACTGTTTGCGGTTGGACGCATTTCAAAGCTAAGTGTCATGTGCCAGAGAAGTAAAATATGTAAAGTTATTGCAAACAGAAAACAGGATGGAAAACCTGAATTTATGTATTCATGTGGAAAAAAAATTGTGTGAATTCAGCCATTCTTATTTTCCCTGTCCAAAATGTAGGCATTCAG
>JBBPCX010032282.1:0-16014 GCA_037974365.1 Hydrocynus forskahlii | reverse complement strand
CTTTTATCATCCCTCGTTCTTTCTCATTAACTTCAATGCATTTCACTCAAACATATAATATTCGGCCAGAGTACATGCAACTGCCATGAGACTCAATACTCAAACTCAGGCCTCATTACTCAACTACTAATGAGCACCATCTTGACTTTTTTTACTTTTATCATCCCTCCTTCTTTCCCATTAACTTCAGTGCATTTCAGCCAGTGTCTTGACTTTCCTCTCTCTTTCTCAGTCTATGTATTTCTTTCTTTCTTTCTTTTGTTTTTATCTATCCATCTATCTATCTATCTATCTATCTCTATCTATCAATCTATCTATCAGCTCTGCATGCTATCGTATTTCCTTCAGGAAATGCAACTTTGTCTAGTTTTATTTATTTTTTATTTATTAATGACCAAATATTTATAAATATAAATTTATTTATAAATAAATAAATAAATATCGGCTGACCCTAATTTCTAAATATTGGCATCGGCCATAGAAAAACCCATATCGGTCGACCTCTACACAAGACTTGAACGCATTCAGCCATAAGCATTAGTGAGGCTAGAGGCTAGTTAGGTCTATTTCAGAAACATTTCTGTGACATAGTCAGTAATAATTATAATTAAAAAAATCCAATCAAGTCAACAAATTCCAATCAAAAATCCTTAAACATGCTAGCTGGCTGAATATGTAGATTAGCTGTTTAGCTATTTCAGTTTATCTCTTGGTTCTCTGAGTCTGAAGGAGCTTAACAGTCATATTTAATGCCAGAGCAATTGCCTGAATGTGGCAATTGCATTTAAAGGCGGTTTGTCATTTTAATATATTTCACTTAATTTATCTCTCGGAGAAAAGCCGTTATGAAATTGTAGGGGAAGTTATGCCATTTAGCTAACACTACCTGGGTATGCCACGATTTTTATTTCCTAACATCAGATGTCATTGTTATCTGCTTTTAGGTTCAATTTATTTAATTGTCTGTTTTCAGCCTTTGACTCAGGAAGCGTGGGCTATAAAGGCTGAAAACGGACAAACTTTCAGAACACTGAACACTTCTGTTCCTGTTTTTTTGCTGTATGTTGCTGTGTATCAAACAAAACATCATATTTTCAAGTCGTCTTAAACCTTAAATGGTGAAGTCTTTGGGTGTTGTATAATATATCGTGACTGCACAAACTAAGACAAACGTATAGCCAGGGAAAAAAAACATAGTGACATTCTAAAGAATTTTTATTTAATGTCACATAATATCCTAATAAAACTGTATTAGCTGTTGCACTCCTGGTAAAAGAGATGAACAGTAATACAGGATTGCTTTTAGAAAATGTAAAATAGTTCCACACGGTCGACATCTTCACTGCTGATTTGCAGCTGTTCAGTCTGTGCTGACCTGGTCAGGGAAGCATCCTTGTTAAAATCAATCACACATCCATTTGGACATTTCATTGTGGACCTATTTGATCTGTGTCATGGCTGTAATGCCAGTGTATCTTTATTTAGCAGTGATAGAATATAGGCCCCCCTCCTTAAACATTTCAAAATACAGTTTTTGTTGTATTTATATTTTACAGTTTATATTTATGCTTCCAGATGTGTTTTTATTTCTGTGCTGCGGATGAACATAACTGAAAACATACAAGGCTACACATAAAGCAGTGCATCAGTTCAAATTAGCATTTAAATTGGAGAGCCACTATAAAGGGAAGAGGTCTTAGAGTGCCTCTGCAGCGTGCCTGTTTTAATTCAGTGTCTCACTGCATGACTTTCAACAAGACTTTGTTGAATTAATCATAGGTCTTCGACTTCAGTGAGATGACTTGAAATTGCTTGTTTGGGCTCAGATTTATAAGTGCTGTCGTTCTGAAGCAGACCTAGACGTACTGTTTCAAGTGGATGGACCAGGCATTAGACATCCTTGCATTAAGAGTTTGAGTTTGGTGCAGATGTGTTTGAATGGTGCTTTTTACATTAGGCATTGCAGCAAAGTAGTTTTACAAAAGTTCATCTCCAGAGCCCTAATGAGCAAGCTGAGACCCAAAGTGACAGGAAGAAGGGAACAACTAATAGCATATAGAATTAAAAAAAGAGACTTCAAAAGGGAATCCATTGTCTTCTGACTGACTCTGGATACTGGAATTATTAACATAGGTGAAATATGAATTATGCACAAACAGTATTAAAAATGATTCTTGGTTCATGCAGAGGAAAACTTGTAGGCATTAACCAGTGACAGGGCTGGGATTGGACTTCTGGCTCAAATTTGTCACAATTGTGAAGGGGTAAGAATATACACTAAATGGACAAAAGTATTGGGACGTCTGACCTTTAAATCAACAGGGATTTTAATAGTATTGCCTTCAAATACCTAGATTTTAATATGGAGTTGCCCCCCCCCTTTTCAGCTAGAACATCTTCTTGGAAAGTTTCCCACAAGATTTTGGGGTGATTCTGTAGGAAAGTTGGACGGGGTTGAGGTCAGGGCTCTGTGCAGCCAGTCAAGTTCTTCCACACTGAACTCATCCAACCATGATTTATGGAGCTTGCTTTGTGCACTGGGACACAGTCATGCTGGAACAGAAAAGGTTCTTCCCCAAACTGTGTCTATAAAATTGGAAGCAGGGCCTAAAAAATAGGTGTGTCCCAATATTTTTGTCCAGATGTTTTGTCCAGTGTGGACAGGAAAGAACTTTAGATTATTGATCTGTTTTGGAGATATTATCTTCATGTAATTTATTTACCTTTTTTTCTTTGTTTTTACTTGTATGTTTCTCTTAGAATAGGTCAACAAGGAGAACACAAAAAAAATTAAGATCTGTACGCCTGCCTTCTTCCTAGTACACAAAGACGTTCATGGCTTCAGGAATTTGCACTGCACAGGTTATATATAAAGCAGATAATACATTCTGTGTGAAATAAGGCAATAATTGCCGGAAAATTTAGTGACATTCAAAAGCCTTTTTATTTAATATCACAGAGTCTTCCTAACAGAACTATAATAACTCTTGCACAGAGAAGATTAGGTTTGAAGGAGGGCAGACATACTTAAATCACAGAGAGTGCTGAAGCTTGATAAAAGTTTACAGCTTGATAAAAGCTTTTGAGACTTTTTGCTATGAAATTGCTTGTTGTTCCCCAAAGCAAGACTCTGCAAAACTAACTTTTCATTATAAGAAAACATCACCTCTTCCACAAACACACATTTGATGTGGATTAAACGTTTAGAATCTTCACTTTTCACTGTTTGTCTCAAATTATGAGAAAGAAGAGCTTCGGTGGGCTGCCCCCCCGCCCAGGGTGCGTCCCTGCCTCGCGCCCACATTTTGGATTCAAAATGTGTCAGAAGATCTGTGGTTTTGGACAACATGTTTGTGGTTTTCGTTTTCTTGTTTTAAACAAATACCTGTTTATACAGTCCATGATGGTAATTTGGGGAAAATGATTGTTTTCTGGATACTAGATTGCTTGTGTAATAGAGATATTGAATGCTCTTATCCACTTGAGGGCAGCAAAATGCTGTGTCTAGCTACATCTGGCACTTCCCTCGGTTCATTGTCCACATTCGCTCTTAGTGACTGACATCTCTCCTGGTGTTTGAGATGATGCTGTAGCACAGACCCACCTAACAGACTTCCTTTTTGCATTTTGCACCAGAACGTGTTAGACAGTCAGACAATACAGTTGTAGCACCATGGATCCTGGCTGTTTCTCTGTAAGCTCTACAGTCGTTTCATTCATTATTATGTGTCAGAAATTAGTCGTCTTCCGCCAGTGAGCACAATTCAATGGTGAAGCTATTTGTTGAAGCTCTCTATAGCTCAAGGAACCGCCTGCACTTGCGAAATTGCGTTACAGGCTGTTAGGAACTTTCAGCATAAATGCAGGAACAAATTGAGGACATTAATTACATTTAACGTCCTTGTTTACAGATACATTCATCAAGTGTTGCGAATTCAATGCTAAGCTAATTAAGCTACACAGAGGAGGCTGAATAATTACCTTTGCTCTGTGTTTCTAAATGGGTGTTCTGTGGTTTGAAAGAAAACAAACAATATAAAGGAAATTGATGAGGCTCTTTCGCTAGTAACACTTTAAGGGTGTATCTTTGAATAAAACTCTTGTATCAGACTGGTTAAAATGTCAGAAATCATGTTTCAGGTTATAACTGGTTATGGAAAGTAGTGCTCTAATGCCCTAATGGCTCTGTTACACCTCATAAAATGCATCAGTAATTGCTTGCAAACAAGCAATGATGCATTTCTTAATTCTAATAAATGCCTTAATTCCACTGATCTTCAGTCATTTACTGCACATAACATTGATTAAAACAAAATTATTACAAAATAGTCCCTGTACTGATAATATGTAGAATTTATCCATTTTCTGACTGTCCAATCTGAAATAACCACATTGCACAACCGTACAACCTGACACTGGTCAGATTGTACGTGTGACACTGGTGTTTAACTATAATTGTGTTACTGTTTCAGTTTTTTAGTAGATTACATGAATGCCAACAGTGCAATGGTTATATCCCCATGGGACAGTTGCAAGTCTCAGTGCACATTCACCAGTAGTTAACTTTGATGGAGGTTTTATAAAGATGGAAGGTCTTACCTGTAGCTCGTTTAAGATAAAAAAAAAAAAATCAGCTAATCATGGCATTGACCTCTGCGACATGGTGTGCTTGTGGTCAGTGATGTTAGTGTGCTATCCCTTACCATTTTATTTGTGGAAGCTGGGCACACTCTAAGTATAGCAAAGGGCCCTGATGGCAGGCATTGTGCGCTGGATGGTGCAATCACTCAGGACGCGCGAGCGAATGTGTGTGTGTGTGTGTGTGTGTGTGTGTGTGTGTGTGTGTGTGTGTGTGTGTGTGTGTGTGTGTGTGTGTGTGGTGGAGCTATCTGAGACATGTTGGATTGCTTTCTCACCTGTGTATAGTGGCGTGGGAGTGTGAATGAAAAGACTCACACATGAAGGCATATTGTGTATGGTGATAGGTGTTCCATTTTTAGATACTCTGTACTACATACATGAACATTAGCCTTTAGGTTCTTATAGTACTGAGTGAACAGCATGCCACTGATACACACTGACTGTAGAATTCTCAGTCTGTGCACTAGGTAGGGGAAAAAAATGATCTCTTGATTTAAATAATACCTTGTGCTTAACATGCATGATGACTAAAACCATAGAGAGGATAATTGAATTCAATGGGAGCACTTGATGATGGCAATCAAAACCTGGTTGAGCTAATCTTTAATCCCTGCTTGTCTTCCCAATTGCACATGATTGATAATGGAAATTACTCTAGGAAAAAAGGGTTGAAAAAGCTTCGCTGTGAATGTCTTTTATTAGAATATCCACATGGGGGAAAGTCTGCCAACTTACATTCTTCAAACTATCCACGCAAAACGGTAGTGAAGTACTCAGAGCCATTTCAAGGTATCATGCAAAATATATAAACCCAAAGTATATGACATATATGACCTGTGCAACTTATTTTTTCATAGAAATATTACCCACAGTGCCGTTTTTTTATTAAATTAGATTGCTTAAAAGGGGCATTTTTAATTCTATTGCACTACTCATTCCGCCAAAATACAAAAAAATCTATTCTGAATTTGTCACAGAATCTTATTTCCTTAATATGTGAACCAGAATTTTCTTGCATCTTAAGATCTACATCATATTTCATACTTTATGGAATAATAAAGCCTCGGTGTGTGAAGATCTTTGTTAACAAATTCAGATGGAGCACAAGAGCAGGTCCTGAGGTAAGCTGACCTACAGTGTCAGTCTGAAGGACATGTAACTACAGGTAATTCCATCTTGCCATCCCACACAATCATCTGTTCTTAGAGGGGTATTTTGAACCTGGGGTATGAGTGTGGTTACGTGTCCTTGTTGCTTTTGGATCTAAAAGCCCGGTACCTGTTGCTAAGACTATTTTTGGAGCTTAATGACCAGTGGTGAATTAAAGGCTGACCAGTAATTGCAACAGAAGTTGCTGTCTATAGCTATTCAGGCCTCACTTTTCAACAGTAATCTTTGCTGTATGAATTTAAAAATGAACATGAAAATGAACATTGTTTGGTCATTAAACTGTTTATATACTGGCAGCTGATGTTTTCAAATCAACATGTTAAAAAAGGGAGTGAGATTTCTTGACAGTGGTGCTCCTATGATGTAGTAATCATGTATCTGTAACCTTTTTAACAAAAAGCAATTAATTGCAGCATGGCAGATGATGTATAATACTTGAGAAAAGCAGACTGGTTAAAATGTCACGTCCTTAGGAACATATCCTTAATCCGTAAATATCATTAATCAATAAAATCTTTGCCTATTAATATCATGATTCAAGTATATGGCCCGGTTACACCCGGCCCTCCTTACAACAGCAACAAAATGCTCAGAGCACAGTGTTTATGTACTGAAAACTTTTTTTTTTCTCCCATGCTTACTTTGCAGCCACAGATGAATTAATCATGTGTGGCTGACAGCTTGACCTTGCAGGTAATCAGGTGCGGGGGCTGCTAGAGGCACTAATTTACCCACATTAATACAGCTTCATTAGCAGAGAAATCAAAGGACTGTTGCCCTAATCAAATGCTACGAAATGGCGTGATTATAACACTAGAGAAGAATGAACGTCTCTCTCAGCAGCTAGTGCAGCGTCCTCAGCAAGAGGTTTGGATGCACAAATGGGTGCTTATAGTGATGGGTATAGTCCCACTAATGTTAGGGGTGGATGATATATATTGGTAACCTGTATTTGACTGTTTTTATTAGAATTTGTTAGATTGTTTACTGCACCTGAAAGAAAAGTGCTTCTGTTGAATACAGTATATAACTGTCTGATTCAGGTGTCCCTGCCTCGCGTCCCACTGACACTGGGATAGGCTGCAGGTACCTGCAACCTTATTGTGGATTACAGAAAATGAATGAATGTCTAGGTATAAGTACATCAACCACCCGTGTTTTGAGTTTTAATCTTACTCTTACTCTCAGTGCACTTCATATAGGGATTATGATGCGAACTGTTTAAAACGCAAAGTTGTTGGTACGGGTTAGGGATGGGCATTATTGGTAAAAAAATATCTCAATGCTATCTCAGTAGGTTTTTCGCAATGCACAGTATGTAACATTTTGTTGACCTCTGATGAGTTTAGATGAATAAAACTACCCAGTCGTTCCTTTTTTAAAATGATTTCAGTGTTTTACACACACACTGCATTAAGAGTAATGATGCTCTGCTTGTAATGAAACATTCAGTCAGTCAGTGTTGTTTAGGTACTGACTATATTCACGGTATACTCAGAGAAGCACGTTGTGACGTACTGTGATATTTATCGACCACACCAAGGTGTTAAATGTCAGTTATCATTAGCAACCCAGAAACTGTGTACTGGTGCATCCCTAATTTATTTGCTAGGTTTGTGTCCTAGCAGTTTTATTGATTTATTTGTTTCGCTTGGCACTAGATCACTTTCTTTAAAACTGCCATACTTTCAAATGAGTACTAATTGCCACAGGGGCACTGAACATTGACAACTTTCGCATAATCTGCTGTATTTCGGGAACAGTTTCATTGTGTCCAGCACTGATCCTTACTGTATTTGTTGCAGCCCCTGTTTCCTTGGCAACGGATGCTCCATGTGACAGCGTCTTGAGGTGTTTAGAGCGTCTGGGCTCCACATATGCTGTTTTGTGTGAAGCCCAGTCTCAGGGGCTGGATTGTGACACCTTACTGTACGCTGTCCTGAGTTGTTATCTCAGCCTGTATGTATGTGTGTGAGTGTGTATGTGTGTGTGTGTGTGTCTGTCTGTTGGGCAAAGATAACTGGAAAGAGATGTTTTCAAGTGCTTCAGTGTGGAATTTTACACAGGGGATAAAAAAGGGGTTTTGCTCTTTCATTCTATCTGTCTTCCTGTTGAACGCCCCCTCATCACTTTCCATTGTCCCTTTTACCTTTATCTATTTAGTCATTGTCTAATCCATCATTTCTTCCTGCCCTCCCTACTCCCCTTCACTCCAACCTCCCCCCCTTCTCCCTTCCCCTCCCCGCTCTGCTCTTCTCCTCTGTCTTCATTGAGAATGAGACGGAGGCTCTTCAAATGTAGTTAAAAGGCGATGCTCTCTGCCCAAAGCAGTGGTCAGACCATGACCTGACCCAGTCAGCACCATGAACCTGGAGGGGCTGGAGATGATCGCGGTACTGGTCGTGGTTGTGCTGTTTGTAAAGGTTCTGGAGCAGTTCGGACTTTTAGAGGCGAGCTATGACGGTAAGGAGAAAGTAGAGACTTGACTGTTTAGTAGCATTTCCTTGTGTAACTGGCTGTACACTTATAAGTTGTGTTTGAATAATGTTCCTGCTGTGTTTGAATGTGAGTGATAATGTATTGACAGTTTGGACTTTTACAACTATGATGGTGAGGGAAAAGTGAAGGTTTCTGTTTATTTGCTAGTATTAGCACCATTTGTGTGAGAAGAAAGTGACTACAGGTTTAAACTGTATTTGAATAATGGCTATGCTCAGTTTTACTGTACCTTATAATAAATGGACATTTTGGACTTTTAAACACAAGCTGTAATCAGGCAGGAGAAAGTGGAGGCTGTTCACTTGCTAATTTAAGTAATTTAGGTGATTTTGCTTGTGTTGGTTATATTTGATTGTGGAAAGAAATGATTTTGGACTTTAATTCTTAGCAGAGTTTTCAGTGTTGCCACTAATTCCAAACTGCAGTCTAAGAAAGCACAGTGGTGTGTATTTTTGTCTCAAAATTGTCAACAGGTGTTTTCTTTTCTTGTCTAATTGCTTTTGACCCTTCAGAAAAACGAATTCTGACACCAATGATTTATGTGATGTAACTGAAAAATAACCACATTCTACATCCATAGATTTCTTATATAATTTTGTACTCATTTCGCAAAGCTAAAACTTGAGTCTTGGAAAGAAATGGACTGCCTCCTTGAATCAATCTCTCGGAGTCAAGCTTTCCACTCCACTGATTGAGCAACTGCACTGGAGTAAAGTCTGAATGAATTTAAAAGTATTTACTTGCTGTGCAGCATGAGAACATGATTATCCAAATGGGGAGCAGAAACCAGAAAAAATAATTACGTTTAATGGAACAGTTTACTGTTGAGAGGCATATGGAGTAGTGTAGTTATGTAAAATGGCCCATTTTTATATACTGAATTATAGAAATACAATCAATCATAACGCAGTTCTTCCATTTTGGAACAATATCCTGGACTAATTACTGAATTAGTAGAGTGTAAGCAGGTTTTGAGTACCTGAAAAGTTCTTAGAGACAAGGTTCAAATAAATGAATCACTTTTTAGTGTTTTTCTAATACAAAATAGTTTTCAAAATGATCATAAGCTCTTTGCGTTGAGCACAAGATGTTTTGTGGGAAGTAATGCTGGCCGCACAGTTAGGGGTCTTATTAGGTTCTTATTTTGAACGTGTGAATCTCATGTTCTGCTGCCACATGGCTCACTACCTGTTATGTGCAACTTTAAAATCTGCAGCCACGGGCTGCTTTACAGGGGTCTCTGTAATATCAGCTGGATAAATGTCGTTAGTAGCTGTGAAAGTTGTAAAATTATAGAAGTAATTGCGTTGATAGTATTTTGTTATGCAGTTTCATTTATTCAGATACATTATATATTGATATATATATTTCCTTCTACTATATTACACAAGGCGGGGGGGTGGTATGGCAGTGTGTTATTGTGATAAATTATGTCATCATACTTTTTTATGTCATCATGCTTTTCTTAGTATGTCGTGAATACTAGTAGTACTTTACTGCATGTATTGCAAAAAGTGTGTGTGTGTGTGTGTGTGTGTGTGTGTGTGTGTGTAGGTCAAAGATAACTCGAATTATATGGATCCTGTAACCAGCCATGACCTGTAGTTAAATAGAAACAGGTTAATCCATTATGCCATTATGGTGCCACTTGCTCATTTTAAGGGCTGGACAGTCTCATTTCTGTACATCAGTACTTTTTTACATGCATTTCTATTTTTTTTATTCAGGAGCTTTGTCTTGCGTTCATGTTCAAATATTGTATTCTAAACTGGATAGAACAGTTACTATTAATGGACGGAAAATGCTAAAATAATTCAATAAATGTAAAAAAACAAATAAATATACAGGAGGTCCTCGGGTTACAACCGTCTCAACATATGACGTTCGAGTTTACGACGCTCACTCCCATAAAAAATTGAAACGTGAGTGTTTCAGTTTACGCCGTTAGCATCGTAACTTACGGACTACGTGGGCAAACTAGTTTGGTCGCGTGCGGCGGAAGAATATGTAGAATACGCAGCAAGTGAGTGAGGTAGGTGGAGTCCCCCAGTACACTTACCAACGCCACTTTGGACTGTTAAAAGTACAAGTACAGTCTATTTATGTCCTTTTCCTTTTTCTGTGGCTTAGTTGTGTTTTTATGTGTGTTTAGTTGTGTTTGTAGGGTGTGTTTCAGCCTACACCAAAATTTGGGTGACATCACCGTCGTAGGAACGGATCTGTGTTGTAACTCCTGGACTCCCTGTAATTAGTTTAGTTTAGGCATCATAAATCCTTAGAGCACAACAAACTGCACTGCCTTCGAGGCGGCCAGTTAAGCTAAAGCAACAAAGCTGCATAAGAAATCACACGGGTGGAAGCACTGTAAATGATCAAATTATAAGACTAATGTGTGATAGATTACTTTATGATTTGGTAATTCAGATCATTGAGGACCTGTTCCCTTCACTGCATGCATTTGTTTGTTTGGGAAATAGAGAGAAGATGGAGTTTGATAAACCATCTCAAATATATAAGTGTGGTGATCCTTAACTGAGTACCACTTGGCAGGCTGTATGAACTCGCTGTACTAGGCCTGGTAGCATCAAATCATGTAATATGTTCACGTATGATTCTGCTCTTCTTATTTAATTTATTAATGTTTACTTGTTTAATTTGTGTGATTGCGTTTTATTTTTATTATTATTGTTTTAATAGCTGAATTTGGTGCCTCTTCTCCACCTACAGTTTTGAATATGGGCACGGTTTCAACGTCAAAACAGCCGCTACTGTTCAGTTCTATTCAGCATGTATCTAACTTTTTGATCTGTATATCAGAGGCTGAGTATTGATTATTTCAAAATGCAATTTTTGTGGTCGTGTCACTTTTGTAATATATGGGGCGAGCGCGGATGGTCGAGTCAGATTCAAAAGGTGTGTCCGAAAGAGAGTCTGTGATGTCACGGATATGGCGGCCACAAAGTGCCAAAACGCAGAGAAACGCAAACAAGAAGAAACAAATGCATAGCAAAACGCACAGCACACTCATAAACAGGCTTGGTAAGAGTCAGTGAGTTCACAACCCGAATGTGGTCCAGCGATAGAGCAAATTAGAAAATCGCCGGTTCGAATCCACGATGTGAGATATTTTTTGCTTGTTTGGGTGTCTCCAACATTGGTTTTAGAGCAACCGCTCAATTAAACTTTGAATTTCCTCGTGGAAATACGTCTAGTTTTTCATTTGGCACTTTTTAAGAGACTGTTTTGCTGGTGAAATTTGTTGCTGCTTACATGTGGTCAGACTTCATGTCGTCGTGTTGTGCATTGTGCTTAAACACTCCATTAATCTCTTTATGGGTATAAAATTATATTAGACTTTCTGTTAGGTTAATGGTCTTTCTAGGAGGATTTAAATGAGTGGGGGACAAAAGCAACATACAAAATGTACAACTATTATGTGTTTATGTTTTATTTCACTTTGTCAGACATATCAAGTCAAATGTAGGCTGCAGTTAATTAAGCCCGGAATGTTTTGCCCTTAACCGCTGCCTTTTGAAAGGCAGCCGGAACAAATAAAGGCCATTTAGCTATTAGCCGAAGCTCAAGCACCATCACTGATAGTGGGTGGCATATAGATCAAATTAATTGGGAAATAAATAAAACAGAGTATTGTTCAGATTAATCCAGTGGAGGCTGCTTTCCCAAGCAGCATGCCCTTGGCTTTTTGGAACTATTCTACCTCACATTATTAATTTCCCTTTTTTTATTTGTGGTATTCATTTCTTTGTTTGTTGTTTTCAGGTTGGGTTTATACATATCATTAATTAAAATCTTTTTCATTTAATTTTTGCACAGTAGTGCCAGCTTTCAAACATGGAGTGATTGCAGAGAGTAAAGAATATGAGGGAATTAAAAAAGCTTAGTGATGAGTTTTCTTCTGTTTTTTGTATTAAGTCTCCCTTATTTGTAAGTTTGGTTTCAGCTGCATATTTGAATGCCTTGCTTTGATGCAATACTAAAATTGTAGCTTATAAATACAGGCTACATATGTTTGACCTCACCTCTGCAACTCTGAATTAGCTCTGAGTATCCATACTGATGCTTCTGTATTCATAGTTTCAGTGATGATTATGAAAAAGCACTCTGAATATCCAAATCGAAGCTTCTGTATTTGTAGTTTCAGTTGTAAGAGTAAAAAATACCAGTGAAGGTGCAGGACTAAACATTTCTGAAAGTCTTTTTGGTCTTGTACCATAGTGCTGACTGGATGTGAACTGTCATTTCCACATGGCGGAACAGGCATTGATCTAAAACACTCAATGACCAAACAGTATTGAAGGCTTGTCTGTAAAAGTGAGGCTGTTTGGGTTCTTTTTTTTTTTGTCTCAAGGGCAGACAAATAAAAGCGGAGATACAGAAAGGGAGTGAGCAAGCTGAGTCATGTCACAGATGATGCAGAAAATAGTTTACTCATTGAAGTGCTAGGCTGGTGTGTGGTTGTGTGCATGTGTGTGTGTGTGTGTGTGTGTGTGTGACTGTGGGTGATTTTATTTTGTATCAATGAAAAAAAATGAAATGACTTTGTAAAACCGAATTGATTGTTGTTCTGCGGGTGAAGTTATAGTCATATTCTTGCTCACAGAGTTCATACAGCAATGCATTGATCCTTACTGCACCACTTTAGTGTACATTTCAAGGTTCAAGGCTACTTTATTGTCATCAGCAGCTGTGTACACATATATAGTGTGAAGAGACAATGTTTCTCCATGGACATATAGCAACATACAACATTCAACAGAGTGCAACCCACAGCCGGGACAGTAGACAATAGACAAACCTAAATAGACCATTGTAACAGTAGTGTATGTAAACAGTATAGTGTGTACAGTATAGTAAATGCACAGATGACAAGATGACCCCAGTATCTTGTATTTATAACATGGTGTATTTTGTACAGATTACTTTTCAAAGTTTTCATTTGACTTTAATTTTAACTTTATATTTTATATTGTTCTTGTCTCTGTCTCTGTGTAACTGTGCAGTCATACCATGAGCAATTTCCTCCAGGATTAATACCGTTTTCTGGCTAAAGACAATGTAAAATATGTAAATAATCAAGGAGGAGAAGTTATTTAACATTTTCTCAGTATATTGGGTCTTCCTGCTTTTCATTCTTTCTTTCTTTCTATCTTTCTTTCTTTCTTTCTTTCTTTCTTACATTTAGCTTAGTTTGAATTGTTTTGCCTGTTAAGTCAATAAGAAATGTGTACTTTTGTGCGCAGAATCGAATAGAATATGTGAACATCAACGCATGGTGCACATATATCGTATATAATAGTCCTCTATTACAGGGCCTATATTTTACATTTTTCTATTTTATTTATTTTTCTGAGGTCCACTTATGACACTTATGAATCATAATTCATTTTAGAGTGAAACAGGTTGTTTTTGTCACTGTGCCATTAAGACCTGTACCCTTTATGTGAAAGAGCTCTGAACTGAATGGCTGCTTGCTACTCTTTATTGGGGTGTAACAATGCATCGAAATATTGAGACATCGCAACATGTCCCGTGGACATGTCAAAATGCATGGTGAAGAATTAGCTTTCTGTTAATTATAGTGCTTGATGTAACTGCATTGTGTGTAGTGTTAAACCAATACCAGTTAACAACCCATTCCAGGACCTTTTAAACAAACATTTTAGCTCTTCTTTTTCCAGTGGTTTTGTTTATGACCATTCTGTTTTATATGTGACGAATTATAAAAGACTTATCCCAATTATACAGCTATGGTTTCTTTATGAGTTAGTATGCGCAGTAATGTGTGGGTAAGAATAATCAGCCCTAGATGCATGTAAATCTGAAACTCACAGCGCAGCAGTCACACTGCCAGCAGCACAGTAACCTGCTTTGGCTGCAGGTGAGGTGCTAGTTTCAGCTTTAAGACTTTGACTTTGTTGTGCTGTACTGTGTGTAACTGTCCTCAAAGTGCTAGCCATGCATTTGTGGATAATTAATGAAATACAGTTTAGTTATTTTTGACTTTTTTTCTGGGTTTTGGAGGAGTTATTATGAAGCTTTTATGAAAAAGTTTAGCAGGGGCTTGGAATTCTTGGTACCACAGGATTCAGGCATTTGATTCAAATCATCGTGCAGTTATAAAATGAATCTTTATGCATCCTGATTTTTATTTCTTTTATTTCCACACTCTACGTTTAAAAGATTTTATTAGACTTTAGTCATTGATCTTTACAAGTGACACTGGTTTAGTTGAATTAGAATGTAGCCCACGCGCCGTTCACGTGTTTTCTGTTGGTCTTTGGCCTTTTTTCACAGTTAGGTTTAAACCTAAACAAAACTAAATTATGTCTTTGTTCGTTACATCGCCATGTATACAAAATAACTAGAAGATAGGAAGTGTGGGTTCAACCGGTGCCGCAGCGCGCCCAGATTTCAAGACTGTTTTGTGCAACTTCAGAAGAAAAATATGTTAAAATAGCAAAACTTAATGCAAAGTAAAGTCCGGGAGCAGTGTGTGGAGACGGTACCTTGCTCAAGGGAAACTGATTGCAGGGGCGGCTCCATAATCACTAGACCATCAGCTATGACCTAGTGGTACTACAGTGTGGACATAGTAAAGAGCAATGTGTGTTAGTTTGTATTTTGTCCTGTTTATCTTTCAGAACCTCCATTGGCACACATTTTAAAGATTTAGAGACAAATGGAGTCATGTCTCTAAAACTCAAGCAGGTTTAGGTGTCCGGTTCAGTTGATAAAAGTTGATTCAGAGTGAGCAGGGTGATCAGTTTGATGTGTCAGTACAATGTGCATATTAACACATTATTGTACATTCAGTGTCATGTAAATTATCGTAAAAAATTATGATAAATCGTGTACACTTCAGGACCCCAAAACTAAAATCACCTTCCCACTTTTCTGACCTAGAATGTTAAAATGCCATTTCTGACATTTTACTTACTTTCTGAAATTGTCAAGAGAGAAAAGTGACGTGTCCCCCACTAAACTTATTGTTCTGAATGCATGATACTTTGGAACTTTATTTCTTATTGATTAATGGTTTTATGACATGAGATGCTGGTTATTATTTGTTTAGATCTAACGTTTGCTCTAACTGCATTCATACTTTTGCATTAAAGTTTTCTTATGTCTGTGTTTTGTAGCGTTTTTGTGTTTTATAGTGCTTGAAGGTGATTAAAAAAAAATAATAAGAAGAAAAATGACCTGAAAATCTTCTGAAGTGAAACTTGTCCCTGGCTGGTGTTCATTAAAAATAGACACCCTGCTGAACTGTGTGCAAATAGAACTCGCCGCCCTGGTCACCTCCCCTTTCGTGGAGTGACAGTGAGTGACAGCAGAGTGCCGCCAGAATGCAGCAGATATGACAAGTGATGAGACGAAGATGCAGATGACATTTAGGATGATCTGTAAGGCAGTGTGGGTCTGGGTCTACATTGTTTGATGTGTTTAATTCATTTGCAGAATGATGTTTGGTCCAGATTCTGATTTTTATTCAGTTGTGCTATGCTGATTACAAAATGACAAGTATACAGTATACATACATATATATATATATATATATATATATAGAGAGAGAGAGAGAGAGAGAGACAGACAGACACACAGACAGACACACACACACACAGACAGACACACACACACACACACACACACACACACACACACACACACACACACACACACACA
>JBBPCX010032273.1:0-16014 GCA_037974365.1 Hydrocynus forskahlii | reverse complement strand
TATATATATCTTATCATACAGATGTCCATATTTATATTTCTAGATTGTACAGTGTACATTTTGTTCTGCACTGCTGATATAGTATTTTACTCTATTCTTTTGTTTTCTTAATTTTTGCTGCTCTTAACTTTGTTCTGTCCACTTTCTGCCGTGACAAAGCAAATATCCCACTTGTGGGACTATTAAAGGTTTATCTTATCTTAGAGATCCAAGTAATCAAGTCTTCAGCACTACGTTTAGTTTAAGATCATCCAGCAACGGAACAGACACTGTAAATGTAGAACCACGCCATGAGCATTAAAAACTGTTCCTGCATTGATTGTCACAAATACTGGCTCTTACCATCAGTTTCCTTCTTATTTCCTTTCCTTTTCCTCTTTGGTTTGCTGAATGATTCACCCACATCGATACGTTTTCGTTTTTCAGTGACAGCAGCCTGTTCTTCTTCTGTCTCTTTGTCATCATCACTGTGAACCGCCGTCTCTTCTTGAGTCCTGGCTCCAAAGAAGAGAATTCCATCCAAAGGCTTAAAATCATCTTTGTTCCGAGACTTCGTTACCTGTTTAACAGTGGGAATTACATGATTTTAGTATGATGACAGTACTGGTGAAATATACTCAACATCTTAAAAAGGTGCTTTTTATTAAACATCTGCGTTTCTTTACACACAACAGCAACTACATTTGAAAGTAAACTTGCGAAGTTCCTATACAAGTAGTGTTTGGAGTAGGGCATTAACGACTTCAGATGTTTTCAGATCGACTTATCCGTCAATAAAGTCTAAGTCGAGTCGACTAGTCGTTTGATGACGTCACACAGACGCAGCGGAGGAACACAGACGTCCAACACTGAGCAACTTTTATCAAAGTTCTCTGTAACATTAACAGTCAACATGATTAAACAAAACAAAACAAAGTCTGATACCTTGGATGTTCTGGTAAATTTAAGTGTACAACAGAAAGTGGGAACAATTTAAGGTGCGGTGCCACTCAGCGTCCTCTGGACTGGACGACTCTCTGAAGTGCTAGCGTTAGCCATGTTAGCTAGCGGATGTCGTTTCAGACGCCGTGCAGAACGCCAGTACTGTTACTGTACTTTAACTCTGACTTGCAGGTTGTGCAGGTCTCCGTGCTGTTTGTGTGTCTAGAGTGAAGGATCTCCACACATGTGACGTGTGTCTGTCTCCTCTGCTGACGTCTTTGGTCTTGTGGTTTTGGGTTTAGCTTCCACTCGCGCCAACAGTACCGCCCCTTTTATGAACGTACTGTAATAATTGGTTAAATCAAGGAACGCATGTCAGCATCAGCCAATCAGAAGCAGCGATTGCATTGCGTATACAAGCATGCGCACAGAGAGAGGAAAAAAACACACTACTTGTCAACTTCTCTCAGGGGGCGTCGCCTCTGACGTCGACAAATCGGCCTTCTGTTAATGCCCTCGTTTGGAGACACCCGAACATTGGTTTTAAGGCCAAAAAATTGCTCACAGAGGGGTATTCAACCTGCGCCTCTTCTGACTCTCTTCAATCAGTGCACTGTGTTTTACTGTCGGTTATCAAGCCATTTGTGGTTAAGGACTGCAGAAAACGGGTGCAGCAAACCACTCTCACCCAAAAACGGGTGGGGAAAAAGCGCAGTCATTCACAGGCTGATTATTTTTAATTGAACCACAACAAACATTGATACATATCTTTGTTTATGACCAGTGTCTTGAAGTCTGTTTATAAGTCTGCTGTGTGTTTAGCTCCACAAGACCGATTTATTCCTTAACCTTTTGTCACTTTCTGGCTGCCGCAGCCATGATGTCCAAATTCTCGCTCTGAGACTCTTTATCTTCATTTATTACAGCAGCGACTCAACCACAAAACCTGATTATTTAATCATTCAACATTCGTCTATTTATGAGTCTGCTGTGTGTTTCGCTACGTGTTTGTGTTTTTCGCCAGTATGATGGGTAAAGTGCAGGAGACCAGATGGAATGGAAACAAGGGCAGGTGTATTGGAGGTGGTTTCAAATGACTCCGAATCAGAAAAACGGAGGAAACTGCTTATGTAATGACTGCCAACACACAGAGATGTAATATAAAGTCTAAATAAAATCTAAGCAAAAAATCTGTAGAGAGAAAAAAGGTTAATATAAATACCCTATAATATATACAGCTGAATCAAATGGAGGGGACAGGTGCTGTTGTGAAGGAAGAGGATGTTAGGGGTGTTGCGGCAGTAAAAAGTGTGTCAACAGAGTGATGAGTGTGAGGTTAGAAAATTGAAGGTGTGATGCTGAATGTTGTTAGTGTGGATGCCCCACAGGTTGGGTGTGAGATGGATGAGACAGAAGGATTCTGGAGTGTGTTGGATTCTGGAGTGGAGAATGTACCCAAGGGAGACAGAGTTGTGACTGGACTTTAATGGACATGTTGTGAAAGGAACAGAGGTGATGAAGAGGTGATGGTGGGTATGGTGTCAAAAAGAGGAACGCAGAAGGTAAAATAGTGGAGTTTCCAAAAAGAATGAAAACGGTTGTGGTGAACACATATTTTAAGAAGAGGACGACGTACAAGAGTGGTGGAAAAAGCACGCAGGTTGATTATATCCTATGGCGGAGGACGAGTCTGAAGGAGACTGCAAAGTTAAGACGAGAGAGAGCGTAGGATGGTGGTCTGTAGAATGTCTCTGGAGGTTAAAAAGAAGGGGACAGTGAAGGCGGAGCCAGGGATCAAGTGGTGCAGGTTTGAATAGGAGGACTGTAAGCTGGAGTTCAGGGAGAAGTTAAGACAGGTATTGGGTGATTACTGGTTCTGGGCATCTTCTGCAGAAGTAGTAAGGAAGACAGCTAGGAAGGTGCTAGGGGTGACAACTGGTCAGAGGAAAGAGGACAAGGACACCTGGTGGTGGAATGAGGAAGTACAGGAGAGTATCCAGAGGAACAGGTGGGCAAAGAAGAAATGAGTCACACCCTCGTTTTCTATATAACTGACCTGAGCAGTCGTGTCTTGAAGTCAGTCTTATGAGCGTGCTGTGTGTTTTGCTTTGAGTTAGTTTTTTTCGTATTTATGTCTCTGACACCAACTATTTCTCAGTCAGACATTTTAAAGGTCTCTCGGCCATTCTCTATCTGCCAAATAAGTCACAGAGGTTCCACAAGCATTTTTTTAAATGATCAGTACTTGACAGCTGCAAAACTGATCACAAAGTTTTACACAAGCACACTGCACCGGACGTGAATCTACATTGTGACTTTGGAGCGGTTCCGAAATTCAGCAAATTTTGGCTATAAAAAGAATAAAAGAACAGTAGTGTGGTTGCTGACACTAATAAGCATGAAACACTAGCAAGGGAACACAATTCTAGTCGTGGAGGGTTGGTGTCCGGCTCAGTTTTGCAGTTCCTCCATTAAAAACCAGGCGGTTTACAGATAAGATGAACAAGGCGCCTTTGAGCACACAGATCTGTGGGGATACATTAAGAGATGTGCACCCCTGGTTTAGATGATGTATACATCTCCCTAATGCTAAGTATTATGCTATTTACAACTTTTTAAAAGTGATAAGCATACACAGCAATAACCGTTATATTATTATTAACTGTACTGTATAACTACTGTTCTGTGACAGTATCGATATCATTAAGTGGTTTTACACCTTCGTCTTTCAATAATTTGGTAATTGCCCAACCAGTGCTTTATACAAATGAAAACTGAACCAGCTCAGTGTATGTCAGAATTATACAGCATGCACCAAGACAGAGATGGGGTGCGGATAAAAACACTTTAACTAAATGAAGCCTGATGGATATAAAACGTCTTCCAGTGTGACTATTTACTTCCCCAGTTGGCATGCTAGCTTCCCGACTTACTTGCCTTGTGATTAAATAGACCCTTTATTATTAAACACTAACTATATGAGTACATTTTTGTGGTGGTGTTCTAGTGGGTGTTGCTTCTGGACTAAGAGGTCATGGGTTCGAGTCCTGCCTTCAGCATACCACCACTGGGTTCCTGAGCAAGACCCTTAACCCCAAGTTAGGGACACTAGCCAGGGCGACTGTCCCCCTGTAGACTGTCCCCTCCCCAAGCTAACTGTCCCCTATAGACTGTTCTCTCCCCAAGCCAGGGAGACTGTCCCCTCCCCAAGCCAACTGTTCCCTATAGACTGTCCTCTCCCCAAGCCAGGGAGGTTGTCCCCTAGCCCCACCCCAAGCCAGGGAGACTGTTCCCTGTAGACTGTCCCCTCCCCAAGCCAGGGAGACTGTCCCCTGTAGTTAGGGAATGGAAGTCGTTTGGATAAAAGCGTCTCAAAAATGCCGTAAATGTAATGTGAATGTCTAGATATACCGGCTTACTGGTTAAGTATTCGTTAGGAAATACGCAAGTGTTTAGTTAAGGGACGCTAAGCAGGCGGCTACCATAACACATGTTAGCCGTGGCTAACTCGACTTAGCTAACAGAGGTTCATGCCATCCCGCCAGCACCTCAAAACTTAGCACTCACGAAAACATCAACATGTAAAAGATAAAAGACACACAATCATCACCTTAAACCGTTCCGCATCTTTGCCAAACCGTTTGAAATCAAACTTTGCTCCACCTCCCAGCTTCTTGAACAAGTCCACCGCGTCCATTGAGCCACGGTACTGGTGCAAGGGAGAAGGCCTGACTAATCGAGTACACGTGTAATCCCTAACTAGTAGCTCGACGATTGATTATTACACGTTTTACTCTCTGATGTTTTTTTAATTGTATTTTATTTGTTTATTGCCAAAAGTAATACATATAAGAGGTCAGCATTTCACACGAGTGAATATACACACAGACAAATAAACACAAATCAAAATAACTACATAAAAATTATTATTATTAATAACAACAACAACAACAACAACAACAATAATAATAATAATAATAATAATAATAATAATAATAAGGAAATTAAAACGAAGAAAGCAATAAAAAAGTATACAGAGGTGGGTCATACAGTAGATGAACTACATGTTCATTAGACTGTCATAATACTCAAGAAGCTGAACACTCTTTTTTATTCTTTATCTGTCTAAGAGACTGCAAACAATACTGAAATTCGACTAAAAAACATTCCATTTTAGTTTGGTGTTGAGGAATATCTGTTTGTGGATGAAACATGTACAAGAAAGTATGAAAAAGTTGGTTACATCTTCATTAGCTTTATTTTTATGCATGAGATAACAAAAGACATCTTTTTTGTGAGGATATATGAGCAACCAAGTGATTCCGTAGACTGAGCCAGAAGTCACATACCACAGTACATTCGTAAAATATGTGAGGTATTGATTCTTCCTTACCACAGGAGGCGTACTCGTCAGACACATCCATGAATTTTGATAACACTGCATTACAGGGGTCTAATGCAGAATCTTAAAATGTATTTCTTTTATTCTGTTGGAAATGCAAAATTTATAAGATAATAACCAGCCATTTTTCAGTCAACATCATCAATCTAGTGATTCCAAACAAGAGAGCACTTCTTTTTAGCACGGAGAGCATTGCGTATACACGTATTATTGCATTTTCTATCAAGAACATGGCAACCATCAGCGATTAAATTAAGACAGAACTAATAATGACAACTCTTGAATTGAGAAGAATCTTCTTGTTTAGTAGCTCTGGTTTTAAGATTGTAACACTCAAAATAAGAAAGAAGTAAACAGTTATTGAAGAATTTAGAGTTTCTTTTACTTAGTACAGTGCTTGGAGTTTCTCAGCTTATTTCAAGATACTTTTTCCTATTTCAAGAAATCTTACAGATTATAAATATTTTACTGTACTGGCATATCATTTAATTTGGGATTTTTTAAACCATGCTTCAATGACAATAAAGGCATTCTGTTCTATTCTATTCTAATCTATTCTATTCTATTGTTTCTAGTCTTTAGCATCTCAAATTAGATGTTTTATTTGGTATATTTAGTCAACTTTTGCAGTGAAGACTGCTTTGCTACGAGAGACTGGGACATTTTTAGCGTACCTTTGATGAATGGTGACTCCATCAGAGTACACAGACTCTGTCACCAGATACATCTCAAAGTGCATAGAGGATGTTACTGTTTCCAAGAGCTTCACCACAAACAAAAGCCCTGGATGATGAGTGAGGTGCGCACGCTGCTAAAGACCAGAAACAGAGCTGGCTGAAGACCACCTCTGTTAGCTCTAGAAGGCCTTCTCTTGTTATTTATCTCCATAAAGACTCTCGTTCCTTTTTCTCCGGGCCGACCTGAGGAGGATTGGTTCCCCTTCTGAGTCTTGGTTCCCCTTCTGAGTCTTGGTTCCTCTTCTGAGTCTTGGTTCCTCCCGAGGTTTCTTCCTCCAGCTGAGCAAGTTTTTCCTCGCCTCTGTCGCCTTCGGCTCACTAGGGTCCTGGACCTCGACTCTGTAAAGCTGCTTTGTGACAACTTGGTTGTATGAAGCGCTATATAAATAAAATTGAATTGAATTGAATTGAAATGCAGCCTTCAGATCTGGAGACGAGGCTGCCAGAGCTAACCTGTCTCTCGCTATAAGGAGAGCAAAGCAGGAGAATCCACACAGGAATGAACACTTCAGCTGCACCAAAGACACACGTCGGATGTGGCAGGGAATTCAGGAAGTCACAGACTACAAGCCCCATCTGCCTCCCTCCCAGATGAGCTGAATGACTTCTTTGCACGATTTGAGGAACAAAAAAAAGAGCTGACGAGAAAAACTTCTCCTCCCTCCAATGAGCAGGTAGTCCGTCTTCCCACAGCTGACCTGCGGAGAATCCTGTCGAGAACCCAAGCAAAGCTGCAGGACCCGACAACATACCAGGCCTGGGCTTCAGGAATGCACCGACCAACTGCCTGGTGTCCTAACGGACATTTTTAAAACATCCTTCAGGCAGATGTCCATCCCAGCGTGCTTCAAATCCACCACCATCATCCCAGTTCCGAAGAAGTGATGTGTCAGAATGACAATCGCTCCAATCATCATGAAGTGCTTTGAGAGGTTAGTCATGGCTCACATAAAGTCCAGTCTCCCCACCTCTCTAGACGCCTTGAGCCCAGCAGAGACTTCCTGAGATGACTGAAACGAGCACCTTCCACCTCCCATCCTCAACACATTCTTCAGGAGGACCATCGAAAGTGTTCTGACCAGCGGCATCGAGTAAGGTACCGTGCCCACACACGGCTCCCCAGGCGCTGTGTTCCCGGTTGCCTGCTGCTGCACTTGATGAATGGCATAAATGGACTAAATGCAGAGAAAGAATTTCACTCTGTTCACATGTCTTCACGTATATCAAATGGACACTTTACACTCTACACTTAAAATCAACCAGACTGAACCTGAGTAAATCTTTTACTGAAACACAGCAATGCCATAGTAAATGCACTCTTATGCTGTATATGCTGCTCATTAATACAGAGCCTGCTCTCATTAAACACACAAAGTGCACACAAAGCAGATATTTTTTTAAGTTGCCTGGTTTGTTTAAGGAAATTAATGGTGAAATGAAAAACCTTCTCCACTAGAGGGCGCTGTAGTAACTGGTAAACATCGAGTGTCTGGGTTTCAGTGGATTAATTAATGTGTAGTGATGTAACAAGAATCCGCACGTTCACACAAGAGCAGGAAAAACACTCCAGTATGTAAAAGAATTAAGGTCAGTAAAAGGAAAATATCTGGCTCTCATAAGTTTAATGAGCCTCTCTTGACTTAGCAACAAAAAAAAACAAAACCAAAACAAAACTGGAAGGTTCACATTTTCCAATCATAACAAGGACTTTTTGTGTCCATGTGGAAATAAAGCAGACTTGTGCACACGCTCGCGCGCACACGCACACACACACACACACACACACACACACACACACACACACACACACACTCTTCAGGTGTCAAGCAAATAAATAATATCTCGAATCTTTTAAAGCTTTATAAATTTTACTTCTGTAAAAGGAATGCATGTAAAAATGAGTTCCTTTGGGTTCTGCCTTTTTGTGTTACTTTGTATTATTTTGTGTATATCTTGCCAACTGACAAACCCCAGTGAAAATGTATTTAACATGACACAATGAAAACTGCCAGTGGGATATAAGAAATAAACAAAAGAATCTTCAGATTTTTTAAATTACATTTATCAAACGCCTTTATCCAAAGCCTCCATTCCCTGAGATTTTTTTCAGTGTACACTAGATATCCAGACACTGTATGTTTGTTTATTTTTTTTATTTTGCTTCTTACTTTTTTTTGTAAGGAATGTTTCTTGCTCCATTGGCTTTCTCATTGGTTTTCTTTCTCTCTTTCTCATTTTCAATGTATTTTCACTCATTTTTGTTAGTTGCTAAGATTTTGTTTCCAGTACTTCCAGCACAATTTGATCCTCACAGCTCTATTTTTTTTAAGAGAAAGGTCAGTTGAGTTCATTCTAATTTGTCCAGCGCTTTTGTCAACAATAGATTTTGTTACAAAGCAGCTTTACAGAAATCCAGGTCCAGACTCAGAATGAGCGAATCAGGAGCGACAGAGACAGAGCATGGAGAAAAAAAAAAGAGAATACACACACACACACACACACACACACACACACAAACACACACAATCACACACAGGGTCCCTGTGTTCTCAGAGTGGGAATTTAGTGCTTCCTCACAGCCACTAAATGTCACACAGTTCCCACTGCAGCTCCTGCTCCGATTCCTCCCGAGAGCAGATGTCGTCCGTGCTTCAAGACTTCACTCCAGGACCTCGAACCCAATCAACAATACATTTCAATGTGTCAATTAATACAGTCTCAAAATATAAATCTAATACAATCTGCTCAATTCAGGAGATCATAACTGCAACCGTTACTAAGTCAAAGTCGAAGTGAACTTTATTGTCACTTATTGTCAGTTAATTCACTTGTCACTTATTCATTCAGTCAAATGCTTTGCTTTGGCATGATGTCATTACAGCCCAAATCCAGAGGTTGATCAGTTGTACTGACAGGGCTGTTTGAAGTCTTTGCTAGGGTTTTGGAGCCTTTCAATTAGTTTATTGTTTAATATTATCTCTGAAAACTGGAGGAAGCTCCTTCAGGGTCATTTGTAGCTGCTACTTGTGTGAGATCCTCCTGACCAGGTCCTTTAGAATGACACCAGGTGCCATTTATGCAAGAACATCTTTATTTTGACATTGAAATGATTATGATTGCATACCTTTATGTTTGTCAGAAGTATTGTTGACCACATGGACATATAGACTAGACAGAAAATCGCATCATTACCGTGACAGGAAAAGGGTGTTGGGTTGGAAGAACTTCAACTTCTTATTCACAATTTCACATTTTAAAATGTCCTTCACACTCAAACATCTTACTTTGGCCCTTTTAGGAACCATCCTCTGTACGTTCTGAGGGAACCCTTTTTTTGCATCTAAATGTTTGAGTGTAGACCTGCTCGTGCCATCCAAGAACCATTTAGGAACCAAACGTAAGTGTCAGGGTGTTGGTTTTATATTCGCTGAAGTAAGCAGGACACACACAAGGCAGTAGAGAAACTCTCGTGCTCTGAAGTGAGGAATTAACAAGACTCAAGGGACGTTGTGCACAGGGAGATTCTTCTTCTTGAGCCTGAACGTATGACAAACAATTTCCTCTCGTCTCCAGTATCACCGACAACCCGCTGTGACTCAGAACAGCACTCAGAGCAGCATGTCCTAAAATGTTTTATTTTTTTCATTTGGCATGTAAATAACATCAGAGATCGGTCTTGCTACTGCAGCAGTTAATTTTGTTTTACTGGATAACAATTAATAGAAAAACTCAGAAAATAGGATAAAAAAAAAGTGACAAATTCGAATTATAATTAAAAAAAATCTACAGTATCTTTCAGGTCCAGCATTGCTCTAAATTTTGTCTGCATTATCATTTGACATCTTTTTATTTTCAGTGCTTTGCTGAACTACATTTAACTAAATCTTTTATTTCTGTTGATTATATTTTTGATTTTCTGGTGTCTTTAGCTTTATTGGTTCTTTCATTGTAAAGCAAACTAAGTATAAATCAACTGTATTGTTACTGTGTATTTTTAGTAACCTATGAAACCTTGTTTGAGCTTCCCGTAGTCTGTCATTGATTTAAGCTTTTGATGTTTTGCTCCAGATCTGCATCTGTCATCCTGCAGGGATGAGAGTGAAAGAGTCCAAACGTAAACGGTCCCACAGCAGCAGCTCTGGATGCTCTGGAGGAAAAGAATCTCTGACCATTCAGATCCACTCAGGAAGGTCAGGAGCGTGAGAGGTGGCGGTCCTGATAAAAAGTGTTAAGAATGATTCAGAAAGTGTGAAACGGTACTAATATGTTCCTGATTCATTATTTTAGGCCAAAAGATAAGTTAAGATAAACCTTAGTCCCACAAGTGGGAAATGCACATTACTATGGTAGAAAGTGGACAGTACAAATAGCAGGAAAAATTAAAAACAATAATATTGAAAAAAGTAGAATAAAAATACAAATGTGCACTATACAATCTAGGAATATAAAAATAGGATAAAAAAAATATTATATGTGTATGTAAACTGTATGTAAACTTAGATAAGTATGTATGTACACAGTGAGCATATGCATGTATATACGTACATATGTATATATATATAAATATACTGTGGATACATACACACACTCTCTCACACACACACACACACACACACACACACACACACACAAAATGGAGTGACAGACATTGACAAAATGGAATGTTTTGAAATTGCTCTGGTGTTTACAAGCTAGGGCTTTAAAACAAACACGGTTTTCCTGAAAAGGAACCAGGGAGGAGACAGAAGGCCACACACAGGACATGGGGGAGAGAGAATGTCCCTTTAAAGCCAGGACCATGTGAAAAGATTTCTATGGGTTTCTAATAAATAACTTCTCTGGTAGTTTTTTAATGCAACCACAAACTCAAGATCAGGCCACAATGTCAGTACAGTCCAGTGTTACACACATACAAATGTCTTTATTCATATTTTTTTATTATTTGTATGGTGTATTTTTTATACTATACTGTTGTGCTGTACAGATTTATTCTATTGTTTTATTCTTTGTTCTGTCCATTTTTTCTCGTAACGATGTAAATTTCCCACTTGTGAGACTAATACCATTCCAGCATATTCCTAATATCATAAATCTAATATAAAGCTAAATTAATTTAAAAAAATCTCTCTTTCATGGTTTGATTGCTTGAAATACTGAAGGCTAGTCTTTGTGAGAATCAGAATCCGAATTAGGAAACTGTATTCTGGATCCAGGAGGAACTTGTTTATGTACTGACTGCACAGAGACACCGAGACAAGGACAATATAAATTATGAAGTCTAAATAAAATTAAATAAAATCTTTAGATTAAACTCAATATGAAATACACTATGTTATTCACAGAAACGCTGGGTATAAATACTATAGATAAGTAACATGGCTACTGACTCAAATGGTAGTTTTGAGTATGTTATTGCACTTAGTAGAGGCTACATGACACATAAACTTTTCATTAAAACTGACACACACCGACATGAACATTCATAACATTTAGAGATTCGTCCTCAGGCAGGCTTAGAGAACATTTTTTTTATATTTTTCATTGTCATTCTGTCAGTTTGTCGGAAGGCATATACAGGACAGAGATATCACAAGGATAACTTCCAAAAAGAAGGCAATAAAAATAAAGGAGCACAGAACGACATTTCACACTTGACTTATGCTGGCAGCAAACTCATCTGGACTAGAAGCTCTTTAAGAGCAGCAGCTATATTCATCCAGGAATTTACAGTGGTTGCCTTTGCCTTATTAATTTTTGCAGTTGTACACTCTAAACAAACAACATAATGGAATGAGACAGTGTGGAATTGCTTCATGTTTGTATCTGGGTGTATCCACTGTAAAATGGTTTTCTTAGCAGCTGTAAAACCTGCCATTAACAGTTTTTTTTTAATCTTATAGTGAGAACTGGTGCACTGAGACATTATTAAGCAATAGTAACCAAGGGTCCAAGTCAAAGTGTAGTCCTGTAGCTTCCAGAAATGTTGGATCATTGGACAGACCCAGAACATGTGTAGAAATGGACAGTGTTGCAAATGCTGCAGTATGGATGGGGAGCCAGTTTTATGAGATATTGTTTGTAAGGTGTCGCACCCTCCTCGCCTGGTGCCGTGAGGGGCAGAGCAGCTCCTTCGGTACGATCCATCGAAAGTCATCCATCGCTCAGGGGCAGCTGGTGCATTCGCCCTGCGATCAGGAAGTTGTGGGTTCGATTCCCAAGGCCGCTAAGCACCTCTGAGGTACCCCGAGTAAGGCACCGTCCCCACACACTGCTCCCGGGCGCTGTGTTCCTGGCTGCCCGCTGCTTCACTTGGTGAATGGGTTAAAGGCAGAGGAAGATTCAAGGTCCTTTATTTGTTACATACACAGTTATACAAATACAACGTGCAGTGAAATCTACCTCAAATCACACCTAAGACTCTCCATATAAAGAGAGGTAGGAAAAGGAAAGACAAGATATAATAGACTAAAAATAAAATAAGAAAAATATTCTGTGTGAGACTGACCTACGATGAATTTCATGCTGTTCACACTGTGTGTGTTCACGTATGACAGAATGGTCACTTTCATCGATTTTCACTTTCAAGGTCTACAATCGTAGTAGTCTTAAAGTGAATAAGTACATGGTTTTTGGAAGAAAGGCAAAGATTTGACCGCACTGTTTCCCAATCCGGGTGGAATCCTAACCAAGAAAGTTCTAGATCCCATTTTGATAGAGTCTTTAAAGGCTCACGAATGTTAAGGAGTAAAATATTGTACATTTTTGTGGCCGCACCTGTAGTAGGCTTAGAGAACATATGAAAAAAAAAAAAAGGTCAAAAATGAAAATTTCAGATATGTAAGGTAAAGTTGAAGGCGTTCTCAGTCCGTTTGCTTCAGTAAATGAAAGTGTGTGGACATTGCTGCTTGTTTTTTTGTCCCTGTTGAGGCACCGCAGGTGAAAAACTCGCCTACGGCTTTTGTCCACCAGAGGCAAAACACACAAAGAAGCAGCTATCGCCTTTCCGCTGCGGAGAAATCTGATCAGAACCAGCTGGTTCTGATTTTCTAACATGTCTACAAGTGCAGTAAACGATCTGCGCATGCGTGTCTGTATGAGGTTATTATTGCATTTCGCTGTAATGAAGTAACTGAGGACATCTGTGCGGACTGAATGTTTCGTGTCCAAGACCCCCTTATACATTCTGTATAAAGTCAAACAACAGATTGTTCGACTTGTAATGATGGTGGAACTTTTTTGGTGCTTCATAGAACTATTAAGTAGGTTGTTTAAATAAGTCTTTGATGAGGGAAGAATTATTTAACCATGCTAAACCAATTACAAATGTGTTAGATTCACTAAACCAACAGTCAGGGTGGATTAGAAAGCGCAGGAGTGTGTATTCTCCGGATAGGATGTGCAATTTATTTAACAAAATGCAATCGGACCAGTGCATCCAAACTTTTGAACATGACTAAATATAACTGCCGCCTTTACTAAAGAAGTCTTGAAAAATTCCTCTTGAAAGAACGCTATACTACATTTTCTTTGTGAAGTAAAGAAGCCCAGTGTGAAATTCTTTCTCTGCATTGAACTCATTCACCAAGTGAAGCAGGGGGCTGAACCAACAGGGGGGCGCCCGGGGAGCAGTGTGTGGGGACGGTACCTTGTTCAACGGTACCTCAGTGGTGCCACTAGCAGTCCTGGGATTCAAACCCACAACCTTCTGATTGCAGGGGCAAAACCCAAACCACGAGGACACCCACCGGTGGTGGTGGTTGTTGTTGTTTACAGCACCTACTTTATGATATTTATGTGTTTTTTGAACCAAAAGCAATTATCTTAAATGACCATTCTCCAACCTCTCTTTATCTATATCACGCTGTTTTTGTTACTGTGACTTCAAGGCTGGTTTATGTAAATGACCTCTGTTCCAACTGGCTACTCTGTATTGTGCCTTGATTAAAAAGCTGCCGCTGAAATATTCCACAGACCTTCAGCTTGAAAGGGCCAAGCTATGTTTTTCTGTGACATCACGAAAACAGTGAATTAAAAAAAAATGTTAAACAGGATACAAACCCTTTAAGAGTGTAAGATCCACTTTTTTGCTCTGAAATTTTTTTTTTTTTAAACTGAAGGTAAATAATAATAATGATGATGAATAAATTTAGAGTAGGAGTGACAGGACTGTCACTGCTGGCTGAGAAAAGCTGAAATGAATTTGTTTTCTGAAGTACGGTCACAGATGGACGGCGTCCCTGAGATTACAGTGTAAACACTGGACTCAGCACATTTCCTGTGTGTCTCTGGACATTTCCTGAACTTGAGACCAGCAAGAGTGAATGAGGTTCGGAGGAATAGAAGGGGTGGGGGGGGGACGAGAACTGGCTGCTTTAAGCTGAAATGTGTGCAGTCACTCAGCTGAGAGCTCTTTTTTCCACACGGCCAGGCTATAAGGGGGCTTGTTCTAGAGTCAAACTTTCAAATAAACATCTGTTCCCCTCTCCTCTGCTCTCTCTCTCTTTCTCACGACCTGTGTGTTTACAGTGCAGACCCAGCGAGACCACTTTATCTGCAAGACAAAGTCCTCCTTGAAGTGGTTTCCTTTGAATTCTGTAGCTAGAAAAGACAGAAGGGAAGTATATTCGCTTCTCTGAATGTGTTTCTACTGCAGGGCCATCCTGCACCAGTGCAGAGACCATTCCAGCCAGACGGCATCTCATGGATCAGACACCCTGCGTATCCCATCAGTTTAATCAGTTCAATCACCAGGCGACAAGTTCACTCACAAGTAGGGATGGGTATTGAGAAGGGGTCCTAAATTGGTACTGGTTCCTGACCGGTCAGTGCCGTATTACAGATAAGCTCCCAGATGGTGCTGCTATCAGTATTTAAGCAGCTGTAATACATTCTAACAGCTGGCATTTTCATACGCTTGACACTAGAATGGATCAATAGGAGGGACGTGAGGGACCACCAGACATTTTAGACATTTGCTCCTCCCTCATTATATACACAGGAAACCTAGAAAACAATTACATTTGTTATTTCTCTTAAAAACAATCCAATCTCATCATGTGATGTCTTTATTATCTTGTACCAAATTATGGAGAGTAGAATCAATGAGTATTGATATATATTGGTATTAAAGTAAAATGGCCCCTTACAGTCATGCGTGAACACACCACAGTGATGCATTAAACCCATTCACCAAGTGAAGCAGGGGGCTGCCACCAACGAGGGGCGCCGGGGAGCAGCGTGTGGGGACGATACCTTACTTGAGGGAACTTCAGAGGTGCCACTAGCAGTTGGGATTCGAACCCACAACCTTCTGATTGCAGGGGCAACTCCTTAACCACTAGGCCTCCAGCTGCCGGGTAGCATCAGTACTGATAAATGTCAGTATCAGCTAAATCTGTATGATATCCAACCCCACTCACAAGCGTTCGGTGGAACCTCGCCGTGCAGTAGGGAGCAACGAATCTGGTGACGAGCTGGTTTCTCCCATCCAGTGTTCCCATTTTTGCCTTGTTTTTTCCACTGGCATCAGTCGTGGAACAAAAAGCTCAATGGGTCGTGAAAGCTGAGCTAAAACTGCAGACCTGCTGCCAGCAATAATACAACCGTTCCATTTGTTCTTCAGACAGCACTGGCATCACTAGCATTGTTTGTATCCAACAGTTTATATCCAGCAGAGAAAAGTGCAGGACATCCAGTTTAACCAGCGCTCTCAGTTTCTAAATCAATGACTGGTTCATGGCTTTCATTTTTCTCCCCTAGTGGGAAAACTCGCCTGTGAAACCGATGACCACAAGGCTGCAGGTTCAAACCCCCCCCCAACTTTCTACCATTGTGTTCTTGATCAAGACACGTAGCCCTCAGTGTCTCCAGGAGGACGGTCCCTGTAACTAATGACTGTAAGACTGTCCCTGTAACTAAAGACTGTAAGACTGTCCCTGTAACTAATGACTGTAA
>JBBPCX010032262.1:0-16015 GCA_037974365.1 Hydrocynus forskahlii | reverse complement strand
ATTAATTAGATTAATTAATCGCCACACCATGTAATTAATTAGATCAAAAATTTTAATCGCTTGACAGCACTAATTTTGACCCAACCAAACAGCTCAGCTTGCAAATGGATGCATCTAAATATGATCTAGGTGCCGTTCTGCTGCAAGTTGGAAGACCCATCAGCTATGCTTTCAAATCCCTCACAGAAACTGAAGTTAACTATGCTCAAATTGAAAAGGAAATGTATGCAATCCTGTTCTGGTTTAAACGTTTCCAACAATATGCCTATGGATGACATGTTCGGGTCGAGTCTGATCACAAGCCCTTGGAATCAGTCCTGAAGAAACCATTGGCTGCAGCTCCACCAAGGTTACAGAGAATGATCCTGCAGCTACAAAAGTACGACTTTAGCGTCACACACCATTCCGGTAAAGATATCCCTGTTGCGGACACACTTTCCAGGAAATCACTTGCTTCATAGGACAACAACCTCAGTGAAGGGATGGATGTACAAGTTCACATGGTTTATAGCAACATGCCTGTAAGTGAAGGAAGGCTGAAAGAAATCCAATCTGAAACAGAAAAGGATGAACAATTTGCAGTGTTGGGGAAAGTAATTAGAGAAGGATGGCCTGAGGAGAGGAAACAAAGCCCTCACAAAGTTTGAGAATTTTGGAATCACAGAGATGAGTTATCCAAAATAAACGGAATCTTCTTCAAAGGGTAGAAAATCATCATCCCTACCAGTCTCCGAGAAAAGATGTCAAAGACTCACATGGGTCACATGGGCATGGAGAAGAACAAGTAAAGAGCATGTGATATCATGTTTTGGCCTGGAATGTCCAAGAGCATTGAAAACACTGCTGAAAATTGTGCCTTTTGTCAAGAACACCACCTGTCAAACCCAAAAGAACCTTGGATTCCCTACCATATTCCAGATAGGCCATGGCAGGTTGTGGCAACAGACATGTTCACTTGGAACGGCGAGAACTACCTGGTGATTGTTGATTACTACAGCAGGTATTTTGAAATTGACAGGCTAAAAGGCACCACATTCGCAGCAGTGATACATAAACTAAAAGTGGCTTTTGCAAGGCATGGCATTGCAGAGACATTAGTATCAGACAATGGCCTCCAATACGCATCAAGGGAGTCTGAGGCATTCGTCAAGTCTTGGGAATTCACACACATCACCTCTAGCCCACATTACCCTCAGAGTAATGGCCTTGCAAAGAGAACTGTACAGACAGCAAAAGCAATGCAGGAGAAAGCCAAATTGGACAGAAAAGACCCTTACCTCAGTCTGCTGGAATACCGCAATGCATCAGTTGACAGCTTCAAGTCTCCAGCACAACTGTTGATGAGCTGCAGGCTTAGGTCGATCCTACCAAGCACCAACAAACAGTTACAGCTAGAGGTCGTCAGCCACGAAGAAGGACACGCAAAGCGGCAACAAAGACACCACCAAAAGAGATACTTTGACAGGTCATCTAGGTCATTACCGCCACTACATAGTGGGGAGTCCGTCAGGGTTCAAGAGCAAGGCTGTTGGAAGACAGCAGTCATTGTCCAGCCAGCTGCCATGGAACGATCCTACATCCTTCGCGCTCCAGATGAACAGATATATCGCCGCAATCGCAGGCACCTCCGGAGCTCACTCAGGAGAAATACAGTTGGTCTGACAACAAAGTTGACCCCGCAGACACAGAAGAACAGGACATCACACAACAGATACCTCAATCACCTGAAAAACACACGCAGAAAGAAACGCCACACACACTTGGAAAAGCACAAGTACCTAGTACAAACACAGCTAACTCATCTTCAATTCGCACAAGGTTTGGGCAAGAAGTCAAGCCACGGGTTGTCCTAGACCTAGAATTTGTAAAGGGTGTGCCCTAATAATAATAATATATATAAAAAAAAGATGTTACAAGCCAGTGTTTGTTGAATACATTTGGTGAAGTGTTGAGTTTGTCTGATTGCATTACATTTGTTATTGTAAGTATCGTCAAAATGCTGTTGAAAAGTAGTGTGAAAAGGAATTGTTATGTAAGAATATTTACGTAAAGTGATAACGCTACTCTTCCTACGGACCCATTATTTCAGTTGTAATATTTAGCATGCAAATGTGAATGTCCAAGTCGCAGAGTGTTTAGGGTGATTTATTTACTATTTAATCAGCATGGTGTGGAGCAGTCTTTTTGAAAGGAGAAGGATGTAATATTTAGACGTGTTAACGTTAATTCAGGCATATCTATGGACACCATATGGATACATAGGGTTGTGACAAGGGGTCCTGAGGGCAGTTGCTGAATGCCTTTGTATGTGAAACCCGGTCTACGTGAGTGGTGAATAAATCCTTCAGTTATTATACACAGTCCTCTCGCTTGCTTTACTTTTACATGTAAAGACAAAACAAGACAGTATGCACTGTCGGTTTCTTTGGTATAAGCAGAGTAAATACAGTAATAAAGTAATTTAATTTACAGTAATAAAAATACAGGTCTTTAAGAAGAACAAAATGAAAAACAGGAGAACACTCCAGATGCTCCACGGGGGATATTCTGAACTGCAGCGTCACAGGGCAGCAGCCAATCAGCAGCAAGGAGAAACAAATAATATTCTCGGATTGGCTACTTTCAAACCTCCACCTCTGAGTACAGCTGACTGTGACGTCCGGGCCTCGTGCGCCACGCTCCCTTGTCCTCGTGTTGCTTGTTTATGTTTGGGGCAGAGGTGAGCAGCGGAGGTTCGTTCAATTCAGGGGCCTACACCTCGAAGCACAATTACTGGCTTATCACACTAAGTTCGAGAGGAACTTGGTCACGTGAGGCTTAATTTCATGACTAACCCATACTATGAAAGGTGAACAGGTTTATCATGAGGTATGTTGCTATGGCAGCTTATGCAGTGGGTTAATCTTGGGCCGACCAGAATATGTTCTTACTTAACTCACGCTTTAGCGTGAACCCGCCCCCCGCAAGCCCTGCCCCTCCACACACCACTTCTCCGCAGCCAATGGCGTGCCTGGAATATCCGCGGGACCTCAGTACCTGAACTGTGATTGGCTCTCTCTGCAGGGTGAAGGCTTTAGAGACAGAGAATCTTTATTGTAATTTTTATAAAATTGTTTTATTTTTATCTCAATTTTTTTATTGTAAAATATTGTATTTCAAAAGGCAAAGTGAGGCTTAAACTGAACACAATTTCCCCACATTTATTGGACACTATTTCCCCACACTTCTTGGATTTCTCTCTACTAATTGGATCCACATATGGTGATTTTTTATTTGTCACATGCATAATTTTACAACACGCAGTGAAACGTGTCCTGAACATGGTGATTTGTACTTTGTTAGCCTCATCCTTAATCCATATTGGTTATGGCGTTAATTTACTATCAAAAGGCATCTCACATTTCTTCCCACATAGGCTGCTGGTCTACCCTGATGTAAATTATGTCCTTGTTTAACAATGTGGCACAACTGAACACAACACATGAAATGGAATGTCATGACTGCACAAATGTACACACTGTAGAGAGTGATTGTGATATTTCCTTGCACTCTGCAGGGGTGAAAGCTTCAGGATGCCATCCACCTGTTGCCTTCACACCAACCTTTTTCTTATTAACTGTAAAACACAGAAACAAGCTATGGGGCCTAGGCACACTACATCTCTCATAATGAGTAGAAATATTAATGCATTAACTATTAATACATGAGCCTACTACTTGAAATGATGTTTCTATATTACATCTTTCTTTTCAGCCAAGAACGCTTCCCACTGTTATTGCATCTGAAATAACCTCCCAGTAATTGCATTTTAGGGGGTATTAAATTAATTAAAAGGCCCACATCTGACACACCTATATGCCTCTATATTTATTTAAAGTGTTTTATTCATTTTCAGACAACATTTAAATAGTCTAATAAATAATACTCAACTAAGAACATACGACAATGCACATGTACTTACGCATTTACTCGGTCAGCAATACGTTTCCAACAAGCCTGCGTGTCTTTGCTGGCTGCTGTGGTGTTGAGCTTGCAATGCAGCACTGATCTGTGCTCCTCATAGTTCTGCATGGTGATCATACATTCTTCCTCCATGAAATACGGTGAGCATGCCGTGATTTGAAATGGTGACTTGCGCGGTTGAACGCACCACGAGCACAGACTGTGATAAGTTCATGCTGATTCAACTAATCAACGTCTTATTGCACTTCGTAGTACCGATTAACGCCACCTGGGACAACCATGATTTGTCAAGTGTGAGTTCGCAATTAACCATTGAGTTAAGTCAGACCTAGTTAAATGTGCTTTGTGGTATAGGCCCCAGGTGTCTGATTGCCTGGGTAACAGTCGTGTGGCTCAGGAGGCCCTTACATCACAGTCAGCTGTACTCAGAGGTGAGAGGTTCAAAAATCCGCAATGGACTGAAACCGTGACTGCTGATTCGCGTGAAAGTAGGGCATTACTGTACACACACACTTTCTCCCTCAGGGCCGACAGCTGAGACATAGAGCTGCGTGCTGTGCACCCACAAACACAAAAAAGCAACCAACTTTCAAAATAAAAGTAATGAAAAAAAAGCGACAAAATAATTAAGTAAATAATGCGTTAACATGATAACGCAATACTGTTTATGCAAATTCTTCAAAATGGAAAATGTTGTCTACAATACTCTATCAGTTTTCTTTCCCTGCATGATAGTAATTGTCTTTGAAGCACGTTCATCTAGTTACTTGTCAATCATTGCTGATTTCACCCTATCACACAGGCCTTGTCCATCATAGCCTTTATAAAAACAACTCCCATGTTGTTTCACTGTGTATCCTTCAGTAGGCTCTGAAAAGGTTATGCCTGTGCGTGTGTGTGTGTGTGTGTGTATGTACACTTAGTATTGGACTGCATGTACATTTGAATGTGTGTGTGTGTGTGTGTGTGTGTGTGTGTTGTACCAAGCTGAGCCCACAGTGGGTTATATGGATGAGACTTGGCCAGCAGGTCCACAGAGTGGGAGGTGTGTTTCTGGCAGACAGGTTTGACTGGCAGGTGGTTGGTAGGCATCACTGTGGGAACCCAGGCTAAGTGGTACATGAGGACCGCAGTAAGTACTGCAGAGAGGAACCTAGTTAATAAAACAAAGGACGTCCATGTGCATAGTAAAGACTTCATGCCGAAAAGGTTCCCAAAAGACAAGCCAGACTCCAAAATTTTACTGCTTGCTTGGTTGGAGAGACTGACAGCTAAAAGCACTAGAGAAGAAAGCAGATGTAATATAATAATCTTTAAATGTTTTCTGAGCATAAAAAAATCAAGTTCTTAAATCATTTACACACAGCCAATTTCTGCGCAATTTCTGCGCTGTCTGTTCTATAAAGTTCTCCGATTCTGATTCTAATGCTTTAATTATTGTATATCACAGAACACGTGCCTAAATGCAAAAACCCCTCATTTTCTACTTTTCTATTAGACATCTGTATCATTACTCGACTGCTTTATGAGGTGTACGTACACTATATACTTCTAGAAACCTGCTTATTCAACATTTTTCCTGAAATCAAAGGTATTAACAGGGATTTGCTGCAGTAACAGGCTCTTCTCTACTCATCTATATGCTGGAACATTACTGTGAGGATTTGATTGCATTCCATCTTAGACAACTTCTGACATCACAAAAGCTCCCATTACAGCTCATCCTAAAGGTATTGGATTGAGGTCCCATCACTGCAGAGAACCCAAATTCACTGCTCCAGAGCATTCTAGAGGGCTGTTACATCCCTCTAGTTCACACTTGGCACTAAGAGTGTAGCAGTCTAATAAAGTGGCCGGTCAGTATCACTTAATTCTAAAAATATTTGGAGAATACAAGAAAATACATAAAGCAGCGTAATATGTAATGGGTCACATGGCAACTGTCCACAACCTTTAAAGCGAAAAGGTTAAAAGGTAAAACGAGTACTGACTGGTTCTTGGTCCCATGCTCCATGAGTGAGCTCATCTCCTTCAGGAAGCATTGACACAGCTGGTTTCGCTCAGCACTCTGGGATACCATGGTCAGCCAAACGGGCTCAGTAATCCGTGGGGCCATGTACAGATTCCACACAGTCATCCTAAAGTAGAGTGAAGATGCATCACTGTTCATGTTCAAACCAGGAGAACTGGGCAGACACAGATATAAGCAACAGAGCACAAACACAGATCAGACACTGGCAACAAAGGACAAACATAGATGAGACATATGCAATTGAATATACCCACACAAATAGGACCGCAACGGTCAACACACCTCAGACAACAGTCAGACATGAACAAATTGAATCTACAGTTTGCGTAAGAGTTTGTGCAATCATGGTGAAATTACTTTGAGGTAAACAACTTCTACAGAGAACACACTTCTGCAAATGTTAATGCATTTTAATGCACAATTACTGTTTATTTGCTGAATTTAACATACTGTCTGGTGCAAAAGTTTTATTTTACATTTTCTAATATGCTGTCAGCAAATAAATAGAAGTTGTGCATTTAATTTAGCTCCTGAGCTGTTTTTGGCTCCTGTAGAGAATGTGTAAACTTCACTTAGTAATTTGACATAGGAATGTATGATGACAGTGTATTATCAGCATCAGCAGGTATTTGCTGATATTCTAAAAAAAAAAAAACCCCAAAAAGTACATTTTAGTTTTGACCGATGTTTCAAACAAATATTTAAAAATGCACATACAGCACTTTGGAAGAGCATGGTGTTAAGGAGATGCTGTAATACCATGCTAAAAGTTTTTTTTTCTAATTTTACCTTATTTTTACACATATAGAAATAAATGTTATATACAAGTTTTTGTGATGCAAGAATCTGTAGTTTTAGTTTCTGCATTTTAAATATTTTTTTGTATCAGCATCAACAGACATGTACATGAAAAAGGAAATGAGCAACAGTGTGGAAACATTCTTAAAAACACAGATATTCTCACCTGAACTCCCCCAGTGCCTCCATCACTCGACCAAGATATACCTGAACTCGCTGACTAGCCTCTGCTACTCTTCTGCATACAATCATGGCCTGAAACACACAAATAATTCACTTTTGAGTTTTCTCCCCAATTTAGTCTTCTCCAATTTCACCCACTCCAATTTCCACCTTTCACTTGATAACACCAACACTGGGAGGGTAAAGGCTAGCATGTGCTTCCTCCAAGTCTAATAAAACATCACTATATCTGTCCAAACTGCACAATGTGTATGGTCAGCCATGGACATTAACCAATAAAAATACGTATTTTCTCACTTAAATTTTTATTTTTTATTTTGCACAGAACATAATAATGTTGTGGCTGAACTGTCACACATATCACGTGACACGCAAGAGGGACCGGAAATGAGATGCGTCACATGGTATATAAGCCAAGGATCAGAGGTAAACATTACTCAGTTGTTGAGTCATCAATGGAATATGATATTTGAGTTTCAGCCCTCCAGATATCCCAACAATTGGAGCCGATTTCAGGGGACCCACAGCCTCTTTCAGTTCTGCGGTGCCCCTGGTCACACATTGCGCTGGATTTTATAACTGGCCTGCCGGAGGTGGAAGGGAAAAGTGTTATTCTCATCATCATGGATCATTTTCCAAGACAGTGCACCTAGTGGCCCTTGCTGGACTCCCCTATGCTAAAATCACCGTGGAATTAGTACTTGAGCATGTAGTCCGATTGCATGGGTTCCCCAAGGACATCATCTCAGACAGAGGGTCCCAGTTTGTTGCCAAGTGCTGTCTGCCGTCTGATCGACACCACCTGTAGTCTGTCTTCAGGATACCACCCACAGACAAATGGTCAGACGGAGCAGGCCAACCAACAGTTGGAGCGCGTTTTGAGATGCTTTGTGGCGGAATGACAGCGCTCTTGGGCCCGCTACCTCATCTGGGCTGAGCTTTCTCATAATCTTCAAACATTATCTGCCACTGGGCTCAGTTCCTTTGAAGTATGCTACGGTTTCCAACCTCCGATGTTTGAACATCAGGAATTGGAGGTTGACGTACCATCGGCCAAACAGTTGGTCCACAGTGCTGGTGGCTCTGGACGCAAGCCCACACTGCCATCCAGAGGGCCAACGACAGATATATCATGCTGCATCGCTGCCAGCACCCTCCGGGGCGATTGTTCCATGTTTGGGACAGGGTTTGGCTTTCCAAAAAAAACCTTTCTTCTACACACGGAGTCCGAGAAACCCACCCCCCGCTTCATTGGACCCTTCAAAATCACTGACCGAATTAACCCTGTCACCTTCTGGCTCCAGCTGCCTGCCGCACTCCGGGTCCACCCTGTTTTTCATATGTCAGAGTTTAAACCAGTGTTTTTTTTCCCCTCCTGCCCCCTTCACCCCGGATTGTGGACGGTGGTCCTGTTTATGCTGTCCGACGCATCCTTGACTTGCGTCAGAGGGGTCATGGGACCCAGTATTTGGTCAACCGGGAGGGCTACAGTCCTGAGGGATGGTCTTGGGTGCCCGGGCCATTCATCTTGGATCCATCGCTGATTCAGGACCACTGTCGTCAGGTATCCTCCCAGCCAGGACCGTCACCAGAGGGGTCACATGATGCACAAGAGGGACTGGAAATGAGGTGTGTCACATGATATATAAGCCAAGGAATGGAGGTAAATGTTGAGTCATCAACTCCACTCCGTTGCCACATTTCTTCAGGACCGTGAGTACTCATGTTTCATACACCTTCTTGTGTGTGAACGAGAGTGCTGATTCAAGTGGGAATCTTGACTCTTGCAAGAGCACTCAGATCAAAGCGTGTGGATTACTTACTCTCTCATGTGATCCTCAACACTACACGGGTTGATTGGTTTTATCATTAAATGTTTAACCAGTGAGCAATAAGCCTCCAACTCTGAAAAATGCTAGAAATCCTAAAGGGATTTATTATTTCTAAAGGTATACATTCGCTGGTGTGAGTGATGGTAAAATCAGGAACTCAGTGCCTCAAATATGCCAGTGGATGAAATGAAAGCAACTAACTAAAGTCAAAATACTAACAACACAACAATAATTCTAAGTCATTACACCCTTACCATCTTTGTTTCTCCATTACAATAATAACGACTGCATTTCCGTAGACAAATGCAAAGTGTACTTGCTCAAATACAGAACACCACATTAGCATTAGCGTTAGCATTAGGTTCACTGTTTGCATTAACGTTAGCATAGCATTAGCACTGCATTACCATTAGCATAACATTAGCATAGCACAAGCATTAGCATAGCATTACCATAGCATTAACATAGCATTAATGTGTGAGTGTGTGTGTGTCCCAATACTTTTTGCCATATTGTTCAGTTTAAACAGGTGTGTCCGTAGGTACGTGGCCAGAGGTCTCATATAAAGTTTCACAAGGTTTGGTCACTGTATGTAGCCTGGAAGTTTCTTCTTCTGAAACTGCATTCATTTCAAAAACACTGTCCAAACCGGAGATATAAATTAGGGACCCTGGTCAGAGAGGATGTCCTCCGAGACCATAGTGCAGAAACACAACCCAAAAGAGTTCCTCAGCTACCTCCAATGCGGTGGGAGAGGAACGAAATGGAAGGAACCGGACCCCCTTCGAAAAGCGATCCACTACCACTAAGATAGTCATGTACCCTTTAGATACCGGTAGGTCTGTTACAAAGCCCATAGCAATGTGAGACCACGGCCTCTGCGGTACTGGCAGGGGCATTAATTTTCCAGCAGGTAACTGACATGGTGTTCGGGAAATGGCACAGACGGCGCAGGACCGAACGACCCTTTTCACATCCACTCACATCTTTGGCCACCAGTACTTACGATTTATTACATTGATGGTCCGATGGACCCCAGGATGCCCAGTTGCTGGCGTTGAATGTGCCATGATACTGAGAAAGCACCGCTCCCAGCCCTACTTCTGAAGCATCCACCTCTACTACAAATGGCAGTGCTGGACCTGGTAATTTAAGCACTGGAGTGGAGGTGAACAGTTCTTTTAGCCATTCAAACGTGGCTCGAGCTGTGGGGGTGACTTTTAGTATTTTTGGCTTCCCCTTCAGGAGGCCGGTAAGCGGTGCTGCCACAGTACTAAAATTACGTATTAAACCAACGATAGAAGTTTGCAAAGCCCAGGAACTTCTGAAGTTCCCTCACTGTGGTAGGCTCAGGCCACTCGGTCACTGCTCTCACTTTACTATTGTCCATAGCCACTCCTCCCGGACCTATCTGATAACCCAGAAATGAGATTTCTCTAACATGAAACTCACACTTTTCCACTTTCACATATAATTCGTGCGTGAGCAGGCAATGAAGGACGGCGCGTACATGTTTTACATGTTCCGTGAAGGTCTTTGTAAATAAAAATGTCGTCCAGGTAGACGATTACAAATTTGTTTAACCACTCACGAAACACATCATTCATAAATGCTTGGAAGCAAGATGGCACATTTGCAAAATAATGGTAATGCCCGGAAGTGGCGAATGTACCCCTGCTGGAGCGCCTCGACAATGTAATCCTCCATTGCTTTTGTCTCTTTCTCTGACAGATAAATACGCAACCGAGGCGGTTCCTTACCAGGCAGGAGGTCAATTGCGCAGTTCTACGGACGATGAGGAGGGAGGTGTGCTGCCTTAGATGCACTAAATACCTCTACTAGATTGTGGTACTGCTCGGGTATTTGCGGCGGAACTTCTGCCATCAGGCTTTCTATGGACGTGGTCCCTAGATATGTAATAGCATAATGTGGGAGACAGTTTTCTCCCCACTGTTTAAAGACAGCAGTATCCCAATCTATCACAGGATTATGATGTTTCAGCCAGGGCAAACCCAGAACCAGGAGAGGTATTTGGTGTTTTCCTCATGTCCTGGGTCCATCCAGACTGTAACAAGCTTAGTTGGCCATTTTACTGATTTTACTGCTATTAAATGTCCATCTAAGGCACGCACCGGAATGGGCTCGGCTAGTCTCTCCACTGGGAACCTGAACGAGGTCACCAGAGCTCTGGACACAAAATTCCCAGCCGACCCGCAATCTATGAGGCAGAGACAAACACAGGCAGCTTATCATAACCACCATTCACAGTAATGTTACATTGGTTTTTTCCTGGGTAATCAACTGAAGACAAAAGGGGATTTGGCCTTGGGCTCGAGGAGGGGGCATGATGCTACCAGGTGCCCCTTTCCTCCACAATATAAACAGAGTCCCTCCATCCGTCTTCTCAGGCGTTCCTGGGGGGTTAATTTGTGGGCACCTATTTCCATGGGTTCATGGGCAGTCACATTGTTTTCAGGTCCAGAGTGCAATGAATGAGGGCTAGATTTACACCCTTACTTCTTCTATGTTGGTCTAATCGAATACTCAACTGGATGATCTCATCTAACGATAAACCTTCATCTCTACAAGCCAGTTCTAGTTGTAATTCGGGATTTAGCCCTTTTCTAAATACAGCTATTAGAGCAGGTTCATTCCAGCCGCTCCCAGCGGCCAGAACACTAAACTTTACTGAATAGTCTGCCACAGAATCTACTCCCTTTTTAAGTTGAAGCAGCCTGGCACTAAATGTTTTCCCTTGATCAGTGTGATCAAAGGCGGCCTGAAACCTTTCCCTAAAGTGATTGTACCCTGGAGCCGTGACGCCCTCTTGTGTCCACAGAGCGGTAGCCCACTTCAGTGCCCTTCCTGTCAGCCTTTGTGTCAGTAGTGACACCTTCTGGTGATGTCATTTCAGAGTATTCCCTGAAGTACAAATCACAGGTGAAGAGGAAACTGCTGCACGTGGCTGGATCTCCTCCATACATCTCTGGAAGAACAGTGTGATGTGGCGTTTTCACAAAGGTAGCCGTGAATTGGGTGGGCGCTGCAGGAACCTCAACCGCTGGTGTTTCTGCAGGTTGCACCCCTGCGGCTTGCACCAACCATCCGACTACCTCAGTGAGATGTACCACCTGATTTCGATGACTGGCCACCATTTAGATGAGGTCTTCCTCAGCCGGTAAAGGAACTGTGGATGCATCCATGGTTGTGGTGGGATCATCTGTCATGTCCGCTGAGGGAACAGGACGCACACACAGACCAATTTCAAGTGCAAAACACCACTTTAATATAATTCAAAGTTCCTTGTGATGAGCGGGCTCACGCAACATAACTGCCAGAGGACCTTTTCCTCCGGTTGCTATGAACGGAGATTCCCGAACACACTGTCCGAAACTGAAATTTCAAACACAGGATTCCCTCTTCACTTTCTATAAACTCCCACAGTCCCAGAAAGGTGTAAATCTTCCAGCACTCAGGTTTAGTTCTGTTGAGGCAGAGGGAGAGACAAAAGACACCGGGAAAACAACACAAATCTCAGATTACTCAGTCCCACTTCTCTTTCTCCCTTGACTGTAGGAGCGATACTTTTCTTTAATTTCTGGATTCTTGACAAACACCCTTGACATGGCCCGGTTGTAGGTAGGGCTTCAGTGATCCCACACAGATTCCGTGGCACGGCCAGTTTTTAAACACACACACTCTCACAAACAACCAATCACACGACGCGGATAATCCTTACTTAGTTTCACGTACAATCCGAGACAGGTGGACTTGTCATTAGGTACCTAGTAACCTGCCTAGACTTAACTACTGCTCCTAAAGCACCCCAGGTTGCCTAGGCACCTAACGACCAACCATACTTACACCACACCTGTGCCCAGAGCTGCGTACCCCCTAGTACTTGGGCGACGAGCTCCGTTGTGGCCGTACCTGAGATGGTCCAGCTTGAGCAAGCACGCTAATAAAACTTAAGAACACTAATAATCATTATTTTTATTATTAGTAATACAAAGAGGTTGCAAATCAATGTGGCCTTCTTTGACTTCGGTGCTTGCTGAACCTCAGTCATGCACTCACTTTCTCGATGGCAGTCTTGAGCTTGTTCATGTGAGATTCGAATAGAGGGAAGTGAGAAAAGAAGAACTCCTGGAAGCTGTGGCTCTCATCCTCCTTCTCAGGCAGACTGATGATGATGCTGATGGCGATCTTCTTCCTCTGAGCCATCGCTGGGTTCGAGCTGCAGCTCTCATCAGACAGGCTGAACATCTCTTCGGTGCTCCTGCCAAACACACACACCCCACAAAACATCAATAAAGAACAGCTGTGTGCATGCTATTTTTACAGTTTATCATTTGAAGGGCAACAGTGGTTTTAACAGTAATTTATATTGTCTGTAATTGCATATAATCTTTCAGTTTGATATAACATCACATTTAAACTGTTTGTAGCCACGAGTCTATGTCAGTCAAACCCAAGCTTTCTAGGAAAGAGATTTGGGACAGAAACATGCAAATTATAGTTTCAGCTAGGCTGGTTCTGGAAGTGTTGGATAAAAACTAGGCTTGCTGCAAGGGCATGTGAGGCCTCAGCGAAAAGACAACTAGATGTCGGACACCATTCAAAATGCAATGTTGGAACTTTTGGCACATGCAGTCCAAAGAGAAATGGTAACACACTGTCACACGCTGGTCCAGTCTGGACCGAAAAGGAGAGAGGTAGGCGCAGGTACAGATTTCCATCATAGAGGAGTTTATTAATCAACACAAAAACAGGACAATACGAAATGAAAACAAGGCACAGGGGCCAGACGAGAGGACGATGAGATAGTTGAGGAGAGAAGGGTAGAGGAGAAGACAGACAGGAGAGAACAAACCAAAACATAACATCATGCGTCCATGCCACAGCTGAGGAAGGGGCCCCTTAGAGCTAGACAATTCTCCTCAGCTGTGGCTTGTGGAAAGTCCCTGGTTCTGCAGTGACCTCTAGGGGTCGCTGACTGGTGACAGTACCCCCCCCCCCCCAAAGGCGCCACTCTGGGACGCCTAAACGGATCCCCCAGCCCATCCGACAGCGGAAGGGGGGGGAGGACGAGGGAGCGCTAGGTCCTTCTACCATGGCGGTGGCGGGTGAGGCGGCGAAGGAGGTTGTCTCCACGCAGGAAGAGAGGCTGGGGCGGGAGCCACAGCATCAGGAGTCGGAGCCGAGGCAGGAGCCATGGCGTCTAGTGATGGAGCTGAGGCTGGGACTGGTGCGGGAGCCGGCTCTGGAATCAGCTCTGGAGACCGGACCACCGGTGTGCGGGGACCGGCTCTGGAGGCTTGAGGGCCAGTGCGAGAACCGGCGCTGGAGGAGGCGAGGCCAGTGCAGGAACCGGCGCTGGAGGAGGCACTGGAGTGCAGGAACCGGCGCTGGAGGAGGCGAGGCCGGTGCGGGAACCGACGCTGGAGGAGGCGCTGGACTGCGGGAACCGACGCTGGAGGAGGCGAGGCCGGTGCGGGATCCGGCTCTGTCTCTGGAGGCTGGAGGACCAGTGAGTAGACGGGCTCTAGAACCTGGGCGGCCAGCAGGGGGACGGGCTCTAGGACCTGGGCGACTGGCAGGGAGACGAGCTCTAGGAGGGTTGAGGCCGGTATGGTGACCTCCAGCGGGGCGCGGCGCGCTGGGACCTCCAGCGGGAGCACTGGCTCAGCAGAAAGAGTCGAGAGGCTGGCTGGGACCGCAGAGAGAGTCGAGAGGCTGGCTGGGGCCGCAGAGAGGGTCGCGAGGCTGGCTGGGGCCGCAGAGAGGGCAGAGAGGCTGGCTGGGGCCGCAGAGAGGGTCGAGAGGCTGAGCTGAGAGAGAGAGTTGAGCTGAGAAAGAGGGCTGGACTGAGAAAGAGGGCTGGACTGAGAGGGAGAGTTACGTTGAGAGAAAGAATTGAACTGGGAGAGAGAGTTGAATTGAGAGAGAATTGGGCTGCGAAAGAGAGTTGAGTGGAGAGAGAGAATTGGGTTGAGAGAGGGAGTTGAGTGGAGAGAGAGAATTTGACTGAGGGAGAGAGTTGTGCTGAGGGAAAACACTGGGCTGGTTTGGGTGACTGAGATGGGGTGGACTGCTGAAATGAGGTGGGTTGCCGAAATGAGGTGGGTTGCCGAAATGAGGTGGGCCGAGGGAGAACGCTGAGCGGCTAAGGCGAGCTTCCACCCGAAGGCTAAGTTCTATCCTGCCTCCCAGTGTCACGGGAAGCAGTACTCGGGCGGCCAGTTCTTCTCTGAGACGTGGGGTTAACCCTTCGTAGTACTTGTCCCGGGTAACCGCATCGCTATGCTGTCCCGAAGCCGTCAGGGCGCGGAACTCCGTAGTGTACTCCATTACGGAGCGATCTCTTTGATAAATACAGAAGAGCCAGGGGGAAATCGCTCACCGGTGACACAGGCTGGTGAACCTGTGATGCTGGAGAGCCCAACCGGCATTTCACTGCAGTTATGGGCGCCGCCATCTTGGATTTGCCGGGTCTGGTGCGTGCTGGAGTGGAGAAAAGAGCCGGGTGAAGACTGGGAAAAAAATCTGCTGCGCCTTGCTTTGGATGGACGCATTCTGTCACAGGGTTCTGTCCGAAGCGGGAAGGAGAGAGGTAGGCGCAGGTGTGGATTTCCATCATAGGGGAGTTTATTAATCAACACAAAAACAGGACAATACGAAATGAAAACAAGGCACGGGGGCCAGACAAGAGGACGATGAGGTAGTTGAGGAGAGAAGGGTAGAGGAAAAGACAGACAGAAGAGAACAAACCAAAACATAACATCATGCGTCCATACCACAGCTGAGGAAGGGGCCCCTTAAATACATCCCCTACCAGGATAAATCAGAGCTAGACAATTCTCCTCAGCTGTGGCTTGTGGAAAGTCCCTGGTTCTGTAGCGACCTCCTAGGGGTCGCTGACTGGTACTGTGACACACACACATTCTTCGGACTAATGGCTGATGGAACCACCAATATAAGTGTGTCTACAGGCTGATAAATAGGGGTATATTGAGCTCTTTTGACATTGTATCACTTGTATCACCCATGAATATACATTCCCTTGCATGTGCAATACTAGTAGTAATTGTAAGCACACCTCAGCACTGTAACATGATAGTGGTCCATAGGGCGAACTGGGACCAAAAAACATCCCTGAACTTTCTTTACCAGCTTGGCCATGGTTCTGGGGTTTGGGGGGGCGGGG
>JBBPCX010032251.1:0-16016 GCA_037974365.1 Hydrocynus forskahlii | reverse complement strand
AGGTAAGTTTTCATGTAAACAGACACACACACACACACACACACACACACACACACACACACACACACACACACACAAACATTTTATAGTTTCAGCAAGTGAAACCTACTTCTCTCTGCTACAAAAGCAGAAAGTGCAAACTTTATTTCCATCGTATATGACCAATCAATCTGAATGTGCCAAAAATACCCCATAGTTGGGATTAACAACACAAGTAGTGGCTTGTTGCAAAAATCATTGAAAGTGTGGCAGATTGAAACAAAGCACAATTAACTCAAAGGATTGTGTTGTCATTTACATCAGACGATCTTTCCAATGTAAATGTATTAAAACATCTTCAAAAAAGAGGCAGTGGTATTTTTGATAAATCTGTAAATGAAAATTTCAGTAAATGTTTTACATTTATATGGGGAGATGTGGGCCCTTTCCCTATGTTTACCTGAAGGGTTAAAATGTCCAAATAAGCTCCGCTGTGGGTAGACTGGTATTTAACCTGGCCAGCTCTCCCTGAGAGTTGTTTATATGCGTGTAAATGGTGTTATGTTACAGTCACCAATATAGAAGGTAGGGGGCTCCTGAGTGGCACAGCCTTATAAGCTGTGGCCCTCTCATCAAGAGTCCTTTTTAAAAGAAGCTAAAACTGAAAACACTCATTTTCCGTGTCGTTTTTGAATTTTAAAGGCTTGATTCTAAAAAGCAGAAAAAAGTAAAACTAAGAAAACCTTTCTATCAGAACCCTTTGACTGGTCGAACAGGTAGTATAGGTGACCTTTTAACTGTTTTTTTTTTTTACAATTATAACATCATTTTCTGTTTTCCCTCAAAGGTAATTTCTATTTAGTCATTTTATAAAGATGCACACAGAAGGAAACATGCTGATCTTGGTCATTCTTTTAGGCATGACAGGTATCCTGATGTGTGCTGCGGGGTTGCCTGTGTGTTTGACTCGTGCCCCCAAGCCCATTCTGCACCCGCCTCCAGTCAACAAGAGTGACCTGAAACCAGTACCCGGAGTAAATGGCATCCGTCGCAAGACCAAGAAAAAACACCTCTATAAGGGTGAGGAAGGGGGGATGGGATGGATACTGGTTTGCATACGTGTATATTTTGAGAGTGTGAGTGTGTGTGTGTTTGTGTATGTGTGAGAGTGTTGTATATGCAGTACTGTCTGTTTCTCTTTGTGTGTGAAAGTGTGTTCTCCCTGAAGAGCAAGCTGTCGGCCCACTGTTTTGCTGATCTCAGTTGAAACAGTCTGAACTAATATCTGGTCTTAAGATGACAGGACTGACAGCAATGGCAGAACAATCAGGGCAAGATGGCAGACTGCCTCTCTCCCTTATACAATTATGTGTGTTATTATATTTGCTGTCATGCTGGGCTCGAATGTTTTTGTAGTGTAAATCATTATGCAGCAATTTTGAATCGTTAATGTCAATCCTGCATATTTTCATCCCTGAGAAAAAAATAAGTTCTAGGGGCAGAATGATAAGCAGTTCCTTAAATGGTAAATTGTAATAATGCTTTCAACAAACTACTCAGTGGATCCAGATCTCCCAAGTTCAGAGTGTTTTTAATAACGTGCACACCAGACTTGATGTGAAAGCATCAGTGCCTTAAAATATAATCACATTAAAAAGATCACATTCAATTCCATATAAATCAACTCGATTTGAAATAGGGCTTGAACAACAAATCGATAACATTGATAAGGGGGCAGTGAATCTTGCTATGGATTAGTTGCCTTGACGGCTTCCCACCTAGCGCTACATCCTTCCATTAAAGGTCATTCAGAGAGAGGAGACAGCAGTGCAGGGTTAAGGGTGCATGACTCAAAAAGTCACAAATATGGAAACACGAACTAAACAGGTGATTTCCTGTAAACTGTGTAAAAGCCGAGCTCCTCTGGCATCGCAAGACTGTAGCACATGAGCAGTAGAAGTGTCTCACATACACACTGAGAACACGACTCAGTACTCTGAGGAACTGGGATGCTAAAACTGTAGTAAAAAGTCAAAAATAGCTTGAATGGCTCCTTGTTTAATCTACGTGACTGAATTATTACTCTGTTTTTTTAGTGTTTTTGCCTCCAGTTATTTTCAATAACCAATGAAAACTGACATTTTGTAAAACATTTTTGGAACTGATTTTGTGATTTGGCATTGGCACTAAAATGTAACACTGTACCACAAGCACTGCATCACATGAAGTGATGTAGCATCTTTTCCAGCTAAAGCAGTGTCATTTAACGGCTCAACACACTTGGAGGAGAACACTAACTTCTAATCTGTTCAGTCAGCTCATAGACACCTGCTCTGTCTTGCATTCCACTGAGTTATGGAGGAGGAGGGAGGACGATCTTACCCTTCCAGAGATACTGAGGCTAGTTATGCTGTCTCTAAACAGACCTTTCTCTAAATTTGTATTTTCTTGTTTTCTTATAATCTTATAAAGTATGGGATTCTGCTACGAACACAGGCTTATCCACAAGGATTTCAACAGATACCACACTTAGCAACTTAATTTTAAATTTGTAAATCGAAAACACAAACTAAAGGTTGTTCTTCCAGTACTCTGACTGTGTTTTTTGGAAATGTGACTTTTGCCCACTGAAAAGTCTTGTATCATCAAACAGCAGTGGGTGGGGCAAAATAATAATAAAAAGAATTACATTAAAATAATAAGGAAGATTCTGCTACCAATGCCATCTTAACCCTAAGGATTTCAACAGATACACATATTTAGCAACTTAATTGTAAATTTGTAAATCTATAATACAAATTTCAGGTGCTTAAGGGTGTTCTTCCATTTCTCTGACTGTGTTTTTTGGAAATTGTCACAGATGTAAACACTAAAAACGTGTCTCAAAGTTTCTCTGAAAAATGCTTATGGAGAACATTGTGAATGTGGGTCATTCACATTATGAGTGCTCTGTGGCTTTGTGACCTGAATTTAAAGGTATATGCGCGTGTGTCTGTGTGTGTGTGCGTATGTGTGTGCGTGTGTGTGGGGGCCTGTGTGTGCACCTGCATGTGCTGTTTCATCACTAGGCAAAAGCCCAGAGGATGTGGTGCGCAGATACACAGAGAAAATCAAAGTGGCTCCTGATGAGGTGAGTGCTACCCACTCATTTCCTATTCACATCTGAAAACGTGTGCTTAATCTGAGAATGTTGCCTAATCTTGAAATTGACTGCTGAGAAATGCAGTGTGCATCTTTTATTGAAAAGGAAATGGATTACAGTGACAGTGCAGTGTTGTCTGATGGGGGGGGCTACAAAATGCTGATGAACATAACACTGTCAAAAAGAACTGTGGTTTAGAGTCTTAATCAGCGTTTTGTAGCTCCTCTAGTCTTGACGACAGCATCAAACTGCTTTATCATGCTTTCTATACATCCCTTAAAATGACATTCCTCACTGCTGTCCACACATCATTCAAAGCGGTCAAATTTTTTACACTTTCCACATCATCGCCGCACAAGATCTTAATGATCTGTGGACCATCTTGCTTTGTCTTTTTGGAATATCCATCATTTGTTGTGGTCTTCCTCTTTTAAGTAAAGATAAAGATAAAAGGCACACATCAAAAACAGCTGCTAAAGATGAGGCATACATCCATGTGACCATTTCTCTCTGACTGCCAGTGTAACTTAAAAACATTTAAGAGAGCAGATACTGACCATTATAGCCTGAGATGGTAAAATGGTCTGTTTATAAGCTTGTTTTGATAGATATTAGATATCTTTTGCTGTATATTATACACTCTGATGCAGTTTGGCTTGCTGTTTGCTGATTTTGTAATTAGGACTGTACCATCTGTATGGAAAGACTGGTGACATCATCAGGCTACGAGGGTGTGCTGAGTCATAAAGGCATCAAGCCAGAGCTGGTGGGCAAACTGGGCAAGTGTGGCCATGTGTATCATCTTCTCTGCTTGGTGGCCATGTACAACAATGGCAACAAGGTAGGGCACAAAGATCCCTCACCTGCTCCAATTGCTTATTACACTGGGTTTGGGCCGTGGAGCCTGTTTTATAAGTAATAGCTTTATAAAGACAATGATTTGTGTCAAGGAAGTTTAAAGTGGTGTCGTTCAGTGTTTTTCCAGTGAATTGTTTAAGTGTCTGTTCCTTAGAAATGTTGAGATTCAATGACTATTTCCAGAAAGAGCTTCTTAGAAATTCATGAGTCTAGATACACAGGTACACAGTCTCAGGTACACAGTCTCAGCTACGTTTTGTCTTTGATTCTTAATACTGGGTGGCAGATTAAAGAGCAAAACAAAACATAAGGAAGCTGCCAAAACAGTTTCAGTTCTCTTTTGTATTGATTCTACCACTTTAGGCACCATTGTCGCCACTGTTTACGTGTTTGTTGCTTTTAATTAAGATTTTAGCCACTCCAATATGAGGATCTGCGGTGTTGTTTTTTTACCTACAAACAACTCTGACTCTGTAACTTAGTCTGAGAATTACAACTGAGTGTTAACAGGTCTGACAGATAAGTAATCCAAACATCCTTAAGGATTACATCTACAGTAATAAATATGGATTTTGTTGTGGTTTTCCTTCGTAGGATGGCAGCCTGCAGTGCCCTACATGTAAGGCTATCTATGGGGAGAAGACAGGCACGCAGCCCCCTGGGAAGATGGAATACCATATCATTCCTCACAGTTTGCCTGGCTTCCCCGAATCAAAGACTATACGCATAGTCTACGATATTCCTGCTGGCATACAGGTGTGTGTGTGTGTGTGTGTGTCCATTTAATTACTGAATAGGGTTGCTGTTTCTCAAGTTACAGTTATTCCTTCGCATTAAAACTGAACGATAAGGGGCCTTAATAATAGTTTTCTTATGAATTGTCTATTTCCCCTTTTGAGACTGACACTGTAACAAGAATCCCCAAACTACGTGAATGAGATTGAAAAGTTACAATCAATATTGACTACATGTGTGATATATACATTGAATTATGTTCTGGTTTATGTACAACCTGCATTCACATAGTGAAAATAATGTAGTTGAAAGTAATAAACACATTCGTATGAAGCTAAACTAAATGCACTTTTTTGAATTGGAAGCAGTCCTACTTTGTGGTCAGTTTCGAGCAAATAAGACAAATGCAATTCATTTGATTTACTACACAAAAGGATTTTATTCTTTTGACCATCTCAGATGTGGAGTATCCACTGCAGTGACACATATTGTGGGGAATGTACTGTTTGTTTATGTTTACTTGTTTATTGTGTCAGGGTCAGAGATAAAGCCATAAACAGCCCCCTGTAGTTCTAAATAAGACCTCTCTGATAAAGCCAACTGCCGCTGCCAATGAGCCCTCAGGGCATCGTTAGCATTTTCCTCGCCGCAGCAGGCTAATTAGGAGAGAAAGAGCGAGAGATACTCAAGTGGCAGTGTGTGCATATCTGTGTGCGCGTGTGTATGTATTTGTTTGTTTATGTTTGGACTGTCTCCTTTTTACTCAGACCACAGAGCATCCTAACCCAGGAAAGAAATTCACAGCACGGGGTTTCCCTAGGCACTGCTACCTGCCAGACAATGAGAAAGGCAGGAAGGTGAGAATAAGGTTAAGTTGCACTGTGGATGCTTTGAGGTTTCATTTTTATTGTACATGTTGTATTTTATAAAGGAATTATATATTTTTTAATTTCTGCAAAATGCATTTGGTAATTCTGGACTGAAATGTTTTCTTTGAATACTATTTTAAATAGATTTTTAAATGCTCATGCCTAGAACCTTCTAAACCTATTATAATCCAAAGTCTCAGGTATTGGGTGGCTGAGATAGCTTTTAAAGGAATTCGTTTGGTTCCTATCACCACTGCTGTGAGCAATTCTGACCCAGTAAGTTTCTTTGGAATGGAACATTTCACAGCAAACAACTCTGAATCACGTTCACGTCTTGACCATTTAAGTATGCAGAAAAGTTTAAACATCTAGTTCAGAATGCATGACGTTGTCAGAATGCATTTTATGTTGTCAAGTATAGTGCTGTTTGCTGAGTTTACTGATTTCTTTGTGTTGCAGCCTCCTTACTCTTCAGTTGTTGTCAAAAAAACTATGGCTGATTAGTCAACCTAGTGGTTTAAAGGGGATAACCCTATTGTTTAAATACTAGTACATTACATAAGTGTTTTAGTATGTATGATTTCTCTGCGTGTATTCCAGGTGCTGAAGCTGCTGATCATGGCTTGGGACAGGCGTCTGATCTTCACCATTGGGACGTCCAGCACCACAGGAGAGTCGGACACAGTAGTTTGGAACGAAATCCACCACAAGACCGAGTTCGGCTCCAACCTCACTGGCCATGGCTACCCTGATCACAACTATCTAGACAACGTTCTTGTGGAACTGTCAGCCCAGGGTGTGGGAGAGGAGAACCTTAAGGACTGAGGACGGCGTTATGGTGGGCTGCAGTGGACCAGGTGCACACAACTTCCACCTTTGAAGGAGCTTCTGACCTTTAGGGTGACCTCAAAGCTGGGGCAGGTGCCTAATAGTGGCATCAACAATACACATAGACAGGCTTCAGGAGTCTGTGAGATGTGAGATGTTTTGAGTAAGGTAATGAAATGGTCTTTGGTGATTACAGTAACATTCTGATTGAACTTTCTGATTGACCGCCAGTCATTGTTACCATCAGACATAGAGGAATTGTTTTTTCTCTTTATAACTCGTACCAAAAATACTACAGGAGGCGCTCTTTGTAAGGCCGAGTAAACAACAGACCATCGCATGGGTACACACTTTGAGGATATTATGAGTCAGTTGATAGGTCAGTGAATCCCTCCAGACAGCTTGGAGAACTGTGGTTTCCATGGTGATTTTTTGACCCAGGCCTCTGAAAATAGGTGTGCGTGTGTGAGTGCGTGTGAGAGAGAGAGAGAGAGAGAGAGAGAGAGAGAGAGGGTTAAATAGCCTCTGGGTCGCAGAACTGAGCACTGCTGTATTTCTCATTCTTGGATGATCTGCTCTGATGACCTTTGCGGCGATTGCCTTTTATTTGATGGTCTCTGATTCTCCAGCATAGGACCTGTTTATGTATGGGGATTAGATTAGATGGTGTTTGCATTTGTGAAACTTGTGCGTTTGCTGGTCTTTAGATCAATTAGTCAGGTTGAAGATTAAGTCTTGAGTTTTTCTGATATCAGAGAGGTTTTCTTAAACAGTAAGGACAGTTTTTCAGATTCCTGAAACATAATTATTTTTGCTCTCTCGGTCTCCTTAGCATCGTTCTGAGAACCTTGAATTTTGAAGATGCATGCTGGACACCTTTAATATCTCTAGCAAAGCCCCAGTTCCTCCTAGCTACAAGAGGGAGATTGAAGCTGATAAAGGACTAAGCCAGGCTCGAGCTGGCAGATAAATCACAACTCCTTCGACTCTGTGCTTCTTTTCAAGGTTAAACTCATTTGCAGTGACCGGCCCCGCCATGGCCCTTGGTGAGGTGCAGTCCCTCATTATACCGCCCATGGAGACGTGGAGCCCCTGGCGTGATCCATCATGGCCTGGGAGGAGCGGGAATGTGTGAATGTTATTGCGTTCATAAGCAAGCACTCTCCAGACCTTGAACAAGAGGGCATGTTTCTCACAGGAAAAGTGGCGTTTCTGGCCGCTCTTGTGTTTTGGCAAATGAGGACGGGGGAGCTGATCGACAATTTTTTTTTGTTAGCGATGGGGTATAATGATCAATACAGTTTTTTACCTGGTGGGCAAAAAATGTTTGATCCAGGATACCCCCTATCAGTGCCCAATCTATGAACTCCCTGCGATAGGTTGCCTATGCGTGGAAACACCCTTGCACAGAAATTGTCAGTGATATCTCCTCCCGGCTGAGAGATGTGCAGCTGAAGCATCAATCTCACGACCTTTGATGAGTAAACAGTGCTAGTCATGGTCTGAAGGTGAAGTTGAACAGTGTTTCTGTGTTGGCCTCTGGCTGCTGCAATGGCAGTCACACATTCATTCTAATCTGGAAGCAAAGCTTCACCTGGAAGCCAGAGTCTGAGCAGTCCTCAGCATGTTTCTCTAGATCCCCTTTTGTACATGGCCGAAAAATAACAGGCCAAGTGAAACATCTGATGTCTTGTCTTAATTTTGAACATTTCTCTGTGTGGGATTATTGTAAAAATGTTATTCAACCTAATTCTACACATTTTATTTGTTTTAAAGAAGAATCCCATCATATTTTCAAGATTTTTGTGTAATTCAGTATTAGAGATGTAAACAATGTCATCCAGAGATGTTTAACGTAAAATAGTTAATTGCAGAAAAAGTTTTTTTTTAAATAGTGAACAGTGTTCAAAACTCAGTTTGTTACTGTACAAAACGGCCAGTGCAGTGTTTCTGAGAATTCTGATGTTATGTTGACAATGGTAAAACAGTAGTAAATCTAAAAAAGGCTTATTTGGAGACTGTGTTGCCCTACATGGTCCCGCATGTGCCTCTTCACCATGAACTGATTTAAAAAAAAAAGGCCCAAACTTTCACAAAAACTAAAAACAATGTCTCAGACAACAGGCAGTGTATTTGTAACCATTTTATGCAATAACGTTCTAGAAGATTTTCGAAACGAGGTGTAGAGCCGGCGAAATCATTTTTTGTATCTGTGTCAGTACAGCCAACAAGATTATCTGTCTCTGTGTTCAGAAAGAGTGGGCGTGGTTCATACCGAAAATCATGAAATGTATCATGATTTCCAGTATAAACCATGCCCACTCCCGATCTAACCTAATATTCTTTGGCAATTTATTCATTCAGAAATTACAGTTATAATTTTCTCATCACAGTCTTATAATGACAAATATTAGACATGTTGACTTGATTAAAGATGTTTCACTTGCGAGATTTGCAGAGTTTAATCCTGTAGTTTTTTGTCCATCTGAGATGTGAAGAATTGCATGGTTCTTTGAAGGACTCACGATGGTCATGTTGTTGCTCACTCGTGTCTACAAAGCTTGTGGATGACACGTTCTAATGCTGTTGAAGTTTCAAAACCAGAAATCTTGGTCTTCCTGATCCCTCAAACACAGCAGCTTTCTTTAAGCAATCGTTTCTATATGTTTGTGTCGGCGGATCTCAGCACTCTGCTGTTACGTTTATATTTTTACAGCATCTTGTAATGCTATGTATGTATGTATGTATATATATATATATATATATATATATATATATATCTATATATCTATACATCTATATATCTACGTATATATGCATACATACACACACATACGCCTGTGACTGTAACTTAAGATCAATTTGATGAAGTGTTTAATTTATTTTTATATACTCATACACTCACACACTCAAAACAAAATTCATATGATCTTTATAATGTGTAATATATATATATGTATATGCTTTTTTTTTTCAAATCTGACGAAGACTGGATTTGTCAGAAATGTCAGGGACTGTTAAAATACATATGGAACGTGTGATATTAGTCCTGCCACTGTCGCTTTGTTGATGATGTCAGGTCTGTGTGATTTCTTCTATGGTAGCAGTCTGCTAGTGTTGGAAAGGGGGCCTTTAGCAGCATGATATTAACCCCCCTGCTCCCCTTTTACCTAAACGGGTTGTATACCTTTATATAACTGCAGGGAAAATTGCAAACATCAGCATCACCTCTGACTTTCAATTTCATTCCACCGTCCCTCAAATCTCAGTTTTTTTTTTTTATCTCTCCTCTCATCGATCTGCTTGAACACGGAGAGATGAGGACGCAGAAGGAGTGTGAGACACCGCTGTGCAGTTTTCTACTCCTTTCTTTCGCATTCGGTTTCAATCAAGGATACAGTCTGTGCTGCCGTTGCTTTCTCAGACCCTTTCGCTTTTACGATTAACATTTCAGTTTGATTTTAAATAGGATGTTACTTCATATGAATTGACGTATCCCTTTGAGAGGTACTGCATTATACAGGTGTGTAAGGAACAACAGCAAAGGACTCTTGACAATCACTGTTCATCCAAACCTTCATGCAAGCAAGTTCTAGAGCAATATGAATCGAAACGAGTCATAGTAAACATTCAAAAGACTCACTGAAGTAGTTAAGCACCCTGTGTTAAACGCAGCTTTGCATTTACCTAGGACTGGCCCGAACAGCCTTTCACATGAAGCATAAACGCCACACAGTTGAGCTAATAATTGATTAAAATGTGAAATTTTCAGCCTGGTAGGTGCTCATAAAATTACATTTATTGAAGTTTATGCTACAATGTTTTTTGGCCTGAATAAAGACAAAGTACAGACAAATGAGTACCAACATAGTGAAAGAAATACTCGAGTATCCGTATATTTCTGGCCAGCCCTGCTTTTACCTCTCAGACGGATATGAGAAATCTTCCTAAACAGTATTAGAGTACATTGCGTTAGATTCAGCGCTCTGTCCACGTTGCATGCTATTTAGAGTGATTTCATAGAGGGATTTAATCAGTGCAGCAGATGGTTTAGCTGTTGAGCACAGAAAAGGAAAGACTGAGCTGATAGAAATAGGAATATATGTCCTATATTGGTGCTGAGAAAAAAAAAAAGAAGAAATCAGAAGGACTTTTATGCAATTCTTAAAATGGAAAAGGTGTTGAATTTGAAGGCTGAAGTAGATATTTTGTGGCTCGCATTTAGAATTAGATTTTATGTTTTACACTGACCTCTAGGCGTCAGGTCATTTTTTAAAGGGGGGGTCTAATTAGTCTCCTCTCATTAAACTAGATTGGTTCATTTATTACTTGCCCATGTGGTTTTGCCCATTGAAACTTGCACTCTTTGTTCATAGCCTTTTGACTAAATGTGCAATGTGTGTGTGTATTGTGCCATTTTACAGTAATATTTGGAACCCATAGATCTCTTCGCTGCATGTGGTAGATGAGGGTCTCTAAGATGCATTTAAAGATGTCTTTGAAAGACCGAGTGTGTATGTGTACCCGTGTTTGTGTGTGGAGGTGAATGTGTTTTCGTGGCTCCTGGCTTGGTTTTATAGCAGAAAACACTGCAGTCCGCTGCGTGGAGCGGAGCCATACTGGAGCTCAGTGTGATCAGTCAGGTGTGTGTGGACCATATGGCCCTGCCGCACCTGCTGACGACCCTTCAGGCTTTTCACTGAGCCAAAGCCAGGATGCCATCTTTCACATGTCCTGCGGAGATCATCCCAAGCTAATTATTTTATTCTTGAAGCAGGAAGTTTGTGAGCAAGCAGTTCAGACAGCAAAGAGGTAAACAAGTTATCTCATAGAGAGACGATCAGGCGGCAGTTTTGGTTAAGAGTGTAATACTTTCCGCTCCATTAACCATTTTGATGCTACTGGGTTCGTGATTAAATATTCTCACATGATTTTGGGCCTAATCTGAATGAAGAAGGCACTGAACATTCTGTTGGCGGTCAAGCTTTTGCCCTGTTTACACCCGGCATTAAAATGTGTCCTGTGTCTGGATGTTGCTGGTATGCACATTAAAAAAAAACAAGCGAAGAGGCCTTGACACACTGCGATTTATGTGGACAGCAATTTATTCACTCATTAATTAACACTGGTGCCAAGCACAATTTTTCAGATGAAAAAATGCAACATTATTTGTCTCGCTGTCTGTTCCATTTTTCAGATTTTCGACAGCGAGATGAACTCACTCAGCCAGTCACTGTTGTTTCTGGTCTTGGCTTAGCAACATTTAAACTGATGGATCGACTGTGTCTCAGCAACTAGAACTAATGTTGAAAGGTCTTCTGCTTTGATTGGAATTGCATCTCAGACCGAGTTAAGGACATCAAAGCTGTGTGTGAAAGCACTCATGGAGTTTCAGCATTAAAACTCTCTGTTCTCCTTTTGCTTCTCCTAAATTTAAAGTAGCCCACTCAATTTCACTCTTCAGTTTCAGTTTTAGTTTTTATTTTCACAGTGCTAACAGCCCCCTCCCCCCCAAAAAAGGAAAAATTCACACCTCGCGCATATATCTCACACCTATTTCACATTTCTGTCATTTCTTCTCCGGAAATATGATCTGATCAGCTGGCCTGAATCAGTCAAGCGGCTACGATGATGATATAATGTTACTTGCGAAACTTTTAAGTATCATCACCTCTTTCGTTAAACGAGTTATTTTTCGGCTGCAGCTTCAGATGTTGGCTTACAAACAACTGAGTAAGCCGTTTGTCGCCTGTGGAGGATAGAACCCAATTCTCCCTTCACGGCTGCCTGCCATTTTAACGCATTGCTTTCGTTTGACTAAGCAGCCACGACTGTAGCAATATAATAATACATAACTCACTGTCCTTTCTTTCTCCCTGTGTTAAAATGTTAGATGCTCTGCCATGCAACTGAAATATGTTTTATACAGCATCAAACACAGCATAGCTTGTAGAGGCACCACGACACCACACCAGCCTGATTTAGGTAAGTAATCATTGTGCTGGGAAATGAGTTCTGGTCAATGTCTGGAAGTAGAAGCTGCATTTGAACAGGGCAAGTAAATGTGAAGTGAATGTTGAAGCCGAGCGCAAGCAGGGCCAAAGTGTGACATGATATTAAACGAGTGTGGATTAAGTCGATTGTAATCTGGCCGCGACGTGTCATTTGTTTCATTTGCTACGACCGCTCAAAAATCGACGCTGCTTAAAGCTTATTTGTCCCACTTGACCTAATGCCCCAGTATTGCTGCAGTACACATTGTATCGTTATTGCATTGTGGTGTACCGCATCACGATTAAGATTGGGTATCAGTTTTTTTCAATACTGAAGCCAGTAACAATACCTTGACTTCAATACTGATTCCTGATCGATACTTTTTTGATACTTTCTTTTCAATGACATAAGTGGGTGTGGCTTAAACCCAGAAATGACTGAGGTGCTGCACTGACATTACTAGCATGCATGATATTGAATGACTGCGCTTTTTAATACTCGTTAGTATTGAAGTAATTTGGTAACTTTGAAACCCAACCCTAATGACGATTTAGAGTTTTGGTGTGTGAGTTAGAAGGCATAGGACTAAATACATGAGGTCACTAAAAGTAACGGGAATTGATAAAAAAGGCCACATTCTCAGTCTTTTTTTAGTTTTGATACTTTCTTGCCTGCTCATGGAAATGGTTTGCCTCAGAATTAGAGTTTTGGGTTGTTCCGCCAGAATGTCAGAACTTTCTCGTTCTTTCTTCGCCTTCCCTTTGTCTGTCTCTCTTTTTGTGCCTCATGTTACGGGTCCATGCTACTGAATTATGTGTTAAAGTGCCCATGTTCTCTCTGTGTAATGATGTCAAAGGTGCATGGAGCTTCTCTGTATCTTTTCATGTCTTGAGGGCAAGAGAAAGATGTCTTAACATGTACATTACGATGTAGATCTATATCAGGCTACAGTTTAGTAATATTGTTTGATGAAACAATAAAAAGGGCTTTTATGATACATGTCTTAACAAACTGTTATGACCTTGTTGCATGTTTGTGTGTTTCCTGTGAAATAAATGCCGCTGCTTAACCAAAGGCAGGTTGACTTTTTCTTGGTCTTGTCTTTCCTTCTTCCTTTTGTTCCTCCCTGCTCGACACCTCCGATACCCAGTGGTCTGTTACACGTGTTAATGAACTGTAAATGACATGAGAACACAGAGGTAATAGCAAAATAAATGACACCAGAATTCGCATGATATGTTAGCACTAAGCTAACGTGAAGACATATACACTTATAGATTAATATTTGTCCGTCTTGGATTAAACACACATCTGATGGTTGTAAAAGTCAATCCATATGTTTTATCTCAAGGTTGTTACAAACATTAACAAGTATCTGCACTTGTGTGTTTTTGTAGTTTTACAGCGAGTCTGTCAGTACAGAAATCTGTCATAGAGCTGTCTCCATTTCTAACAACTGCCTGAAATCTGGTTAGACAACAACTCATATTTACAGTCAGTGACATCTCTAGAACCTCCAGAAGGCCTGGGGTGACCTTTGTTCTCCATCCATAATAAGTCAAAGCATAACTGGTTGATTCCTGTCATTTATGTTAATATTAATATGTAAGGTTTTCAGTCCAACTTCTGAAGGCCTAACCAATGGGAGAGCTCTCTGGCTGTATCTATCCAGACACTACGAAGAAAAATATTTTCTAATTCTTCTATCTATTTTGCTTCCATTATATTGCTACAGTACCTGCAACATTCAACGGTTCTATAAGCTCCTTTACATGAAAATGTACTTTTGGTTCTGGTCCTAATTATGTTTATGGCTGTTTTTACAAGAATAGTTATGGCAAGAATGTATGATATAAGGTGATAGAGTTTACTGGCTCTGAGTTGTTAACAACACACTGACACAGAAAAGAGAGGTGTGAAAGAGAACAGTGTATTGCTGATTGGACAAGAATAGTCTTCACTACTAATGAAGTGTGTGTGTGTGTGAGAGAGAGAGAGAGAGAGAGAGAGAGAGAGAGAGAGAGAGAGAGAGAGAGAGAGAGAGAGAGAGAGAGAGAGAGAGTGCTTTCATGTGGAAACACTTTGACATATGTGTTGCTGATAAATGGGAAACCACCCACTGTGTTCTTTTTCATATTTACTCTCATAAGTCACGAGGACTCACTGCTGTATGAAGTGCTTTATTAGGCAGGAGCTGCTGAGACTTCCCTAATCGGCCGAGTTCCATTTTTGCTCCCTCTGTCCTCCATTTCTTTCCTCATGTGGGCGACACGTGAAGCCAGCGAAGCAGCAGGCTGGAATGAATTATTCTTCTTGATGTTACCACTGATCATTTCACATCCACACATACAGTATGGGGTGAATTCTTTTTAATAAAGAAAAGAAGGAAAAAAAAGCATGGGACAGGTAGGCCTGTATACCACTGCTGTATATTATGTATCATATATATCATGTTTTTTTTGTGTTTTTTTTTATACACCACTAGAGCTCAGTTTCTTTGCTTTACATTGTATGAACATTTTGTGATAAATGGGCCAGCAAAAGTGGACCAGAATTACTTGGAATAAAATATTGATTCTTTAACTTGCATTAACAGTTAAGAACACCCTAACTGAATAACATCGGTAGATCACGCGGCTGTGGTTGGCATTTAGAGCTTTGAGACATATATGGTGAGAAATAATTTCCTTTTCGCGGCGCTGTGGTTCTCTTTAGGGCCATTTCTCTCGGCAAACTGTTTTCAGTTCCCCAAGGTTACGAGGATCCTGTGATGGACACACGAGTTCAAAATCCTCCATTATTTTTCAATGAGATTCATGTCCGGTGCTTGGCCTGTCCATGCAAGCACCATCAAACCAGTCCTGAGTTATTCTGTCTGCCTGTTCGGGGTCTTGGAAGCATCCATCTTCTCTCCTTTATTGACTGATGAGATTACATTCTTTTCTAATATCTCCAGGTGCATCACTCCACTGTTTCCTTTGATGAAATATATTGCCCCTGTACGGTTATCTTACGGCTGAATGGTTTGAGGAACATGGCAAATAAAAATTCAAGGTGTTGCCTTGGCCTCTAAATTCTCAAGATCTCAAGATGATCGAGCATCTGTGGGATGTGCTGGACAAACAAGTCAGATCCGTTGAGGCCCCACCTCACAACTTACAGAGACCACAGCACAGGTCTTGTGGATTCAGAGCTGTTTTTATGATGTGTGTGTGTATGTATATATATATATATATATATATATATATATATACACATACACACATAGCAAGTAAAAACGTAGATATTTACATAAGCTGGTTCAGTTCCAGATTCCTCCTCGGTTCCTCCAGCCGTTGTTTGGATTTGTGAAAGTCCATCAGCAGCTCCTGATTTAATATAATGAAGGACTGACTGAGTCAAACCAGGTTTCTGATGGAAACTACAATACTGGACTTCTACAAGGAACACACTGATATGCTGAACATATCATTATTTACTGTATAATGTTATTTATATTTATATGTATATTTGTGTGTATATTCGTATTATTTGTATGTATCTTTTCACTTTTATTTCGTATATGTTCTTACAGGTCCCTAAGACTTTAACCCAGTGTTGTGTATATGTCT